>JACXGJ010000788.1:0-106035 GCA_016801105.1 Esox niger | reverse complement strand
CCCCTTTGTGTGTCATTATCAGACGCACCTGTTTATTATTTGTTATTTAGTGTAGGGGTATAAATGTCTGTTGATTAGGTTGGGGTTTTGTGGGTTATTGCTCAGTGTCTAAGAGCCTGTATGTGTGTTGCAGAACGCTGCATTCTCTTTAAATATATAAATATAATTGCAACCTTTCCCTGCACTTGACTCCGTTATTTGAACAGCGCCGTGACAGAATCGCTAATGTTGTTGTTTTTTGCACCCATGGGCCACCCTAATGAGAGAGAAAAATGCATGTAAAAAATGTTATAAATTTATTTGCATTTTAATGAGGGATATAACAATTCTACCCCTCTGCAAAATATTACTTAGTACTTGGTGGCAAAACTCTTGCTAGCAATCACAGAGGTCAGACATTTCTTAAAGTTGGCCACTAGGTCACACATCTCAGGAGGGTTTTTGTCCCACTCCTCTTTGCAGATCTTCTCCAAGTCATTTAGGTATCGAGGCTGACGTTTGGCAACTTGAACCATCAGCTCCCTCTACATATATTCTATGGGATTAAGGTCTGGAGACTGGCCAGGCAACTCCATGACCTTAATGTGCTTCTTTTTGAGCCACTCCTTTGTTGCCTTTGCTGTGTGTTTTGGGTCATTGTGATGCTGGAATACCCATTTCCAATGCCCTGGCTGAGGTAAGGATGTTCTCACCCAAGATTTGATGGTACATGGCCTGTCCATTGTCCCTTTGATGCAGTGGAATTGTCCTGCCCCCTTAGCAGAAACACATCCCCAAATTAAATGTTTTTACCTCCATGTTTGATGGTGGGGATGGTGTTTTTGGGGTCATAGGCAGCATTCCTCCTCCTCCAAACACGGTGAATTGAGTTGATGCCAAAGAGCAAAGATTTTGACCACAACACTTTCACCCAGTTCTCCTCTGAATCATTCAGATGTTCATCGGCAAACTTCAGAAGGGCCTGTACATGTGCTTTTTTGAGAAGGGGACATTGCGGGTGCTGCAGGATTTTATTCCTTCATGGCGTAGTGTGTTACCAATTGTTTTCTTGGTGACTATCGTCCAAGCTGCCTAGAGATCATTGACAAGATCCTCTCATGTAGTTCTGGTCTGATTTCTAGCCGTTCTAATGATCATTGCAAATCCAGGTGAGGTGAGAGCTTGGTGAGATCTTGCATAAAGCGCTAGACTGAGGGAGATTGACAGTTATTTTGTATTTCTTCCATTTGATAATAATCACACCAACTTTTGTCACCTCACCAAGCTGCTTCGTGATGGTCTTGTAGCCCATTCCAGCCTTGTGTAGCTCTACAATCATGTCCCTGACATCCTTGGACAGCTCTTTGGTATTGACCATGTTGGAGAGTTTGGAATCTGATTGATTGCTTCTTTGGACAGGTGTCTTTTTTACAGGTAACAAGCTGAGATTAGGAATACTTCCTTTAAGGGTATGCTCCTATTCTTAGCTCGTTACCTGTATAAAAGACACCTAGGAGCCAGAAATCTTTCTGATTGAGAGGGGATCAAATATATATTTCCCTCATTAAATCAATGATTCATGCAAATCAATTTCTAACATTTTTGACATGTTTTTATTGTTGTTATCCTGTCTCTCACTGAAATAAACCTACCATTAACATTATAGACTGATCATTTCTTTTTTTCCATCACAGTGACAAAGGTACTTCTGGGAGGACACTTTAGATATTGAGTTCAGCCATATAAAGTTTGTAGTTGTAGAAAATGTATTTATTATATTGTTATTTATTCCTTATTTCATTAGAGAGATTTTGTTCTCTGTATGATTGATTAATTACATATAATGAAAAACGTATGAGGTCAGTGGCTTGTGTTCAGTGGCAGGGATGAATGGAATGTTGGCTGAGCAGGGCCTTGGCTCCATTTAGCAGTAAGAGAAACAGGACTCTGCCTGTGCCATGAAACCACCATAAGAAACTGCTCTTGAACAGCAGGGGGTTATTATTACTTACATCCTATAGGTGAACAGAGCTCTATTCCTTATTGGGGAGAGCCTAGTTAGCTAAGGTCCCCATATAGTTACTATCCAGATTGATATATCTCAAGTAGTTTATGTAGGGTATATTGTTTCACTTTGGTGATTTATGAGCCTGGAGACAGGGTATGTATGTATGATCAATGATGATCTTGTTGTTTTAAGTCAGCATTAACTTTTAACATGCATCATATGGCAAAACGTTACAAATGTACCCAGAAAGTATAGTGTAAATCTGCAAAAACTACAGATATTCCTTAATTCAGGTAATCAAAACATTTGTAAAGGCGACTTATGAAATAGTATGGGGATCACCTCGAGATTGTTTTTTTCAGTTAGAAATGAAAACTGTGATGTATGTTTGAGTTAGAATAATATTTTAACCTGTAGGTGGATAATTATTTGCAAATTAACTGACCAATACTTTGTTACACAGCGATACAGACAATAAACCTCAGGTGCAAGGTTTGCTAAACGAGCATAGTAGCCGCCATTTTTCACATGATCTAGTTGAGTCTCCTCCGAGTTCTCTGATGCAAAGTCATTGTAACGATGGTGATGTTAGAGTTATACAACGTAATGCGTTTGCGTTTGACAACGTTAAAACGGTGATCATCTTGTTTTTGTCTAATTCTTGTGATTTTTACTCTTTGGTAGGCTCCTCATACCGGGTGGTGTCTTTCTAACACCAAGTCATAATAATCAATCCTGATCTGTCCTGCCGTTTTGTTTGTCGTGACAAAACACTGCTGACAACGTTAAAATACGGCAGTTGATACAGTTTTCAAAAAGTTGGGGATTTTGGCACATTCTATGCAATCATTATGGCAGGCTTGGATACCATAATTGTTAGAGCTTCAGACTTTGTACTCAGGCCTGGTGATCATCTGCAGACTAAGTTGATTAGTGACTCTCTGATATCCCCTGTACATTTGACCATGAGAGCAGATTAATATAATGAACACACATTTGGTAATTTACTTGAAAGTGTTATGCAGAGTAAAGTTGAGGTTATGATTACTAGAGCTGGTGGTACAAATTGTCAACAACTGTGAGGGGGGTGACCCGCGGTGTAAAGCTGACGTTATTCTTGTCACGTTTCCACCCCGCGAGTGCGCAAAGGCGGGCGCTCGCGTCCATGACCTGCTAATGCGCACCTGTTCCCACACCGGTTCCCAATCACCACTCACACACCTGTTCCCACTCCCCTCATCACCCGCTGTATAGATACAACTCTCTGCCACTCCTTCCCTGCCGGACCAATGGTTTATGTACGCATGCCACATCTCGCTCTTTACAAACGCTCTTTCCGATTGCCTATGTACCGACCCATCGCCTGTCCCCGATTATTCTGTCTGCGCCCTGCTTGTACTTCTGCTATCTGCCCGATTCCCGACCTCCTGCCTGTCCCCGACTACTCTGCCTGTTCCCTGACTGTACTACTGCAGCCCGCTCGTCTACCGACCTTCCGCCCGTCCCCGACTACTCTGCCTGCTGCTCGTTTGTGCTTTTGCTATCCGTACGTGAGACGGCTGACGGCCTGTCCCCGACCGCGCTGTCAATCACATCCCCAGTCCTCGCTAGTCCGCGCTTGGATCCTTACCTGCAGCCCTGACAATTCTGACTTTTGTTATAGACAACATAAAGGCTTGAAGCACCACAAAAGTGTGGGGTAGCAGGTGTGATCTGAAGAATACTGTGTTGATTGAGGCTGTCAATACAACGTTAGTATTACCAACTATTAAGCACACAAATGCATGGATAACATGTGTCCGAATTGTAACGTGTAAATATTAGTTCCGTCCAGATTAGTGACTTTTACACGTAGGCGCAACAAAGTATTGTTTAGATCAAAATAGTCTTTGCCATTTCCTGAAATGAAGAACTCCAGAAGGGCTGAGTCTGATAATGCTAATTGGGTCGGTATTTCAATGTATGTATGTCTGTGTGAAAAGAACTGTGAAAGGCAATCCTACTGTTTTCAAACATTCACCAGACATATGGTGTAGTGGAGGCATCTTCCTAAAATGTTCTTAATCAAGCTTGTCCTAGCCCTTTGTGTGTCCTCCGAGCTATAACCGTGATTCTTGTTTTTGTCTAATTCTTGTGATTTTTACTCTTTGGTAGGCTCCTCATACCGGGTGGTGTCTTTCTAACACCAAGTCATAATAATCAATCCTGATCTGTCCTGCCGTTTTGTTTGTCGTGACAAAACACTGCTGACAACATCGCCAACTATATTCTTTGCTGCATTTTTCCGAGGTGGTTTTGCTATTGAGAACCCACACTTCAACAAAGGTATTGCCATCCGGAACAGCCCTTGGAAAAGGCCACCTAGACCAGCCCCATACATTGCAGTGCAACTATGATACCCAGGTAAACCGTTACCGGCCTGTGTATTGTAGTATACAACATAACTTTGAGGATCATCGTTGAGTTTCTGAGGCTGCATCTTACAGTGAAAAGGATTGTTTGACAGGTCTGAAGTGTAATTTTGCAATCACCTTACCCACTACGAATGAAACCTACTGATTCTGATGAGATTTTACCTCAATACAGATCTCATCAAACTGACTATTACTAAGAGGTAAGTAGTGTGGCTTGTTGGACGTAACTGTGACAACTTTGTTCTTTTTTCCTGCAATATATGGAGCGTACCATCGATCGCTTGGTTTTAAGCCTAATATCTGTTCCAGTTTTGCGTTAAATTTCAAACTAAAATGTGGCTCGACGTTTAGAAACATTCTATTTTTAAATTCATCATACCCCACCCATACACCATGTGGGTTTATATAAATGTTGATCTCTGCCACTAGTTTTCCTATGCCATTGTAATAACCGGTGTTGAGTTCATACTTCCAAGTTTTGTCATGTTTTGAGTCATGTAGTTCGAATGCGTTTTCACCCCATGTAAAAGAATTCTAATACCCGCATACGTGGAAGACTATCAAAGATACTTCCCAATCGCCATTCAAATCTGTACCTTTGGCAAATTATGTCTCGACGAGTTACTGGGCAGCATTATGTTGAAACCACCAACATGATGATCGCAGTCAATGCAAATGATGTGATACTGAAAAGTTTCATCAAATTTCTAGGTCAATAACTTTTTTCAGTTGTATCCAGCTGTTGAATTTCTCAGGCCAACCAAGCCATTTCACAAGACTAATTTTCTTCCCTTTCTGTACTTTCTCAGCCAGAACTGCTTCCACTTTAAATGTTTTTTTCCTTAGCCACAATAATTTTCAGTAATTCCTGTTCATTAAAAGGTCCAAACTATCACATCACCATCGTAATCTTATATTCTATATACAAGAGGTACCTGCGGAATGCATTCTGTTATTGTAAAAGATTCTTCTGTGTTCCCTTTTTCACAGCCCTTTGTAAACGCTCCTCTCAACTTTGAGAGTCTCACAGTATCCCCAACCCGGAACTTGTAACTTTTATTACCATTTCTCAATATTGTTATACCATACAGGTTCTTGAGAACTAGTATAACATTTTCTTCACAAACGTCAGCAGGCTTCATCTTAATTGATCAATGGTAGCTATGGTTGTAACCATGAACTAAGTCTTGAATAACCTCAACATAGCATTGAGTGTTTGCAGCTGTGTGAAACCTCCACATTCATGTTTTTATTGTTTTATTAAATCTCTCAACTATACTGGCTTTGCCATCATTTCCTGTAGCAAAATGTTTTGTTACACTTCTTCATTAACATTTTAACATATTTTTTATTTTATCGTTTTTAACACTATAAGCACACATGTCAACCAAATCCATCTGAAATTGTGAATGTATATCATGAACAATAACTTTTCTAAAATATATACAGTGGGGCAAAAAATTATTTAGTCAGCCGCCAATTGTGCAAGTTCTTCCACTTTAAAAGATGAAAGGCCCGTAATTTTCATCATAGGTACACTTCAACTATGAGAGACAAAATGAGAAAAAAAAAATCCAGACAATGACATGGTAGGATTTTAAAGGAATTTATTGGTAAATTCCTCTGCAAAATAAGTATTTGGTCACCTGCAAACAAGCAAGATTTCTGGCACTCACAGACCTGTAACTTCTTTAAGAGGCTCCTCTGTCTTCCATTCGTTACCTGTATTAATGGCAGCTGTTTAAACTTGTTATCAGTATAAAAGACACCTGTCCACAACCTCAAACAGTCACACTCCAAACCCCACTATGGCCAAGACCAAAGAGCTGTCAAAGGACACCAGAAACAAAATTGTAGACATGCACCAGGCTGGGAAGACTGAATCTGCAATAGGCGAGCAGCTTGGTGTGAAGAAATCAACTGTGGGAGCAATTCTAAGAAAATGGAAGATATACAAGACCACTGATAATCTCCCTCGATCCGGGTCTCCACGCAAGATGTCACCACTAGTGAATGACCTGCACAGAGCTGGTACCAAAGTAACAAAGTCTACCATCAGTAACACACTACGTCGCCAGGGACTCAAATCCTGGAGTACCAGGCATGTCCCCCTGCTTAAGCCAGTACATGTCCAGGCCCGTCTGAGGTTTGCTAGAGAGCATTTGGATGATCCAAAAAAGGATTAGAAGAATGTCATATGGTCAGATGAAACCAAAATATAACTTCTTGGTAAAAACTCAACTCGTTGTGTTTGGAGGAGAAAGAATCCTGAGTTGCATCCAAAGAACACCATACCTACTGTGAAGCATGGAGGTGTTTTTCTGCAAAAGGACCCGGACCACTGATCCGTGTAAAGGAAAGAATGAATGGGGCCATGTATTGTGAGATTTTGAGTGAAAACCTCCTTCCTTCAGCAAGGGCATTGAAGATGAAACGTGGCTGGGTCTGCATGGAGGAATGGGCCAAAATACCAGCAACAGTGTGTGAAAACCTTGTGAAGACTTACAGAAAACGTTTGACCTCTGTCATTGCCAACAAAGGGTATATAACAAAGTATTGAGATGAACTTTTGTTATTGACCAAATACTCATTTTCCACCATAATTTACCAATAATATTATAAATCCTACAATGTGATTTTCTGGATTTCTTTGTTTAATTTTGTCTCTCATAGTCGAAGTGTGCCTATGATGAAAATTACAGGCCGCTTTCATGTTTTTAATTGGGAGAACTTGCACAATTGGTGGCTTCCTAAATACTTTTTGCCCTACTGTAGCTACAGGCCTGTGTAGCGTGTATGTATCCTGCGTCATATGCCTCACCATTTTTGAGGATCTCCCCGGTTTTCTCCAAGTACGCTCTTTTCAATCCCTCTCTACCCACGTAAGCACCAGGGTTTGCAGGGTCATAGTAAATACTTTTCATAACCTGTTCAGACATCATAAAGCATTCGGGCAATAATGAGAAGTAATAAATGTTTAACATCGTTTTTGAAATTACACGTAATCCAAGAAATTCAGAAAAGTTACACAAAGATTTCTGCTCATTAATAAATTTGTTAAAAAGGCCTACAAACATCAATACCACTCTTGATAGCTTTGTGCATCAACAGTTTAATCGCTAAACCCACATAGGATTTATTTAGATACATGTAAACACAAGAACTGAAGTTACCCATCCGTTAACTCTTTGCTTTCGTCACACCAAGACGCTACAGTGTCGCATACAGCTTCCTCATTAAATGTATCCATGTATTCATCCCTGTTCTCACTCAGTCTGTGTAATGTTTGGCGAACTTCAGCTCATGCAGAACATCAGCAGTGCATGAAGCCCGATGCATTCAAAGCCTTGACCAACACATGTTTTAAAACGGTCTACACAATGTCATCATAATTGGTCTCAAAAAAAATAATCAGGAGGGTCGAGACAGGAATGTCTACTCTGGCTCGGGTGGTCCACTTCACATCCAATGCATGCTTTGTGGAGAATAGCTACAACAGAATTTTCCAGAATCATATCCGAAATTGCTTTGATGATCTTTTGGTTCAAAAAATGTTCCATTATTTGAGAACTCTTGTCAGCATTTGAGGTCCTAGCTGATCACCAAACCGGTCACCCCAATCATACTTCTTGTTGGGTATGCTTGTGGAATCAAACAGTTGGGGTCCAGGGTACTGTGGAAGTCTACAGTGTTGTCAGCCATGACGTCACACAGCCAGGCCTCAAGCTTGTGGAGTTCAATCTTCGGTAGGTTGTATTCTTGAGACATGTTTTGTAAAGGTGTTTACATGTCTTATTAATTGAAAATAATTTGGTCTGAACAAGACGGGCAAACCACAAGGCAAGATTGAGTAGTTAAAGATCAAATGGGATAAAAGGTCAGGCAAATAGTATGTCACGACAGCAGATAAGGTTCCAAGTGCGGGCTGGGGAGGTGAGGGAGAAAGGCAGGCAGAGTGGTCGGGGATGGGCAGTGAGACGGTTCACGCGACGAGGGCAAAGGTACAGGCGAGCAACAGGTAGAATAGTCGAGGACTGGCAGTAGGTCGGTAAACGAGTGGGCGGCAGGAGTACAGTCAGGGAGCAGGCAGAGTAGTCAGAGACAGGCAAGGGATCAGGACTCCGGCAGAGATCAGATGCACGGATAGGGCGTAGGCAGAATAGTCGGGAAGGGGCGATGGGTCGGTACACGGAAAATCGAGACGAACGTTTGGAAAGAGCGAGATGTGGCATGCGAACATAAACCATTGATCTGGCAGGGAAGAGGTGACAGGGAGCTGTAAAAATATGGTTGGTGAAGGAGTGATTGGGAACAGGTGTATGAATGGTGATTGGGAACAGGTGCGCGCTGGCAGCTCAGGGAAGCGAGCGCCTGCCTCCACGCGCTTGTCGAAGCGGGGTTGTGAAAAAAGATTTCTCACCTGAAAGCGAGACACTTTTCTCAAATGCAACCTTTAGTATTTTACTTATTCATATTCAAATACCAACTACATTACACCTTTAGTAATAACAAAATACATTTCAAAGCAAAGCAAATTCATTTCAATAGGATAAAATGATGCATTTAAAATAAATTAGCACATCAAAGTTGGCAGTAATGCAAAGTAATAAAATATACAAAGTATTGCCTATTTTGCACCAAACTCTGATGAAATCATGAAAAGAATAATCATTTTTAAATCGGCACAAGTAAAAATGTATCACTGACTAGGCCATGGATTGATGGCTCATTGTGTCAATGTAGACGTTTTTACATTCACGCTATTCAGCTGACGCTCATCTCCAAACTAGACAATTTTTTTACAGGGCAAGGAGATGAATGATAAATGTTTTAACTGGTATTTCTTTGTCCTAGACTTGGCTTAATCTGTGTCCACAAAACTGGACTTTTGAGTTTGGCGTTACCCACCCCTTGTGACAATGTTGGAGGCTGACGTTGAATGTGTTTCTAACTGATGCAAGCTAATGGGAAAAAAGCTAGCTGATGGATAGATTTAGCTCAGTGTGTATTATAACCCTCTGGGGTATTAATTAGGGAAAGATAGTTGAATATTCAAATCCCTGGAATTAATTTAGTATTCAGTATTAATTAGTATTCAATTAATTGTGTGTGTCCTACGTATATGTAGTTTTTAAATATTTCAAATATGATTAAAATTTGAATGTATAGTTTTTACATATGACGATATACAATAACATTTAAGAAAGTATACGTTTTTAAGTTGTTTTTTTAACATGCACTCCTTCACTTGTGTTTGTTGTTTACGATCATCAATCAAAGCGGTAGGAGTGTGTTGGGGTCCAGTCAGTCAGAATGACACAAATGTTTAGCATGTGGATGAAAGTAAACTAATTCATGATTAGATGGAATATATTTACTGAATTAATGTTAGCTATGAAAAAAATATTTGTCCACAAAACGCTACGTAAAGTTCGGCTGTGGAACCGAAAGGTTTGAGAGTGCACTGAGTTAAACAAATAGCATATAGTTGGTTAGCTTAGCTAACTTGCTTCTCTTTACTCTTCCGTCCAATAAACCCAGTAATTTGTTTTGAGAAATACTGTCTTCTAGTTCAGTGGCCGAGTTTGCGTGGTAACCACACGGCTTCCTCCATATGCGCGGTTACTCTTTACACACACAAATGGTAATTGAGCCGATACTATATGAGAATGACACCCACTCCTTCACGTGTTATGTAGGCAAGTAGTGCCCATGTTGTATTTCGGCTAACCAAATACTATTTGCAGTGCTTAATTTGTCGGAAAATCCCAGAACACACTGGGGCGCGCGAGAGACGTGGATCCGGTTGGCATATCGACACGAAAAAAGTACATCAGTTGCGCAAATAGTGGACAACAAAAAAACGTTCACAATATTGGCTGCAGGAAAATGCAACTTCATGACCTCCTATTGCTTCTAGTAAAATGTTTACAGTGACACCGAAAACAGTGATGGAAAGAGTCCAAATCTGTGAAAAATTGGTGCCAGAACCAACTGAGGAAAATCTGAGAGGTGCTTGATCCTGTTCCAGCACGACCTGGCTCAAATATACAACAGACTATTCAAATAATAAAACAAACCCTTCGAATAGTAAAATCGTGTCCAATGCACACCCCTAGTTTCAATATTGCATGATTACTTATATTGTGAATGTACATTACATATTAAGAAACACAGGGTAAGGTAACTATGGGAAAATTGGCCTACTGAATTAATCAGTTTAATATTCTTCATGGTAAGTAAACAGATTCAGTTTTTAGTCACAATTTTACAATACCTCAAGTTTTAGAGATAAACGGAAACCAATACATGCCAGAGGATTATTTTCTCAGAATCGCACTTGCATGATCCCAATCTACCTCTTCTGCTTATACATCCAACTGTTTTCATGCCTCAGATTATATCCATATTATCTTGTTTCTCGGTCTGTGTCGGTGACTCATTCTCAGAGCTCATGCTGAGCCTCTTGCTGTCTATCAACCATCCAGCTGTAATTATTTCCTTGTTAGTCTCTGCCTTAGTCCCTTTTAATTGTCGGATTAAGTTCAGTTTGCATTTTTGACATGATATTTGAACACATATTGCAAAAGCACAATGCAATTTTACAGTGGAACAATGTTTATTAACAACACAATCTTTTGGTCTCTCGCCATTTGTCAGTTTTACTCTCCCCAAATCTCCATCTTTCCCCACCTCTTCACACTCAACCCATTGCTGTCCTCTCATTCACTGTCCTTTCCACATCGCTCTCCCTCCCTTGTTCTCTCCCGTTTACCAGCCGAGCAATCCAAAGGCCCTGGCTGTGCCTCTCGCCTTTGAAAGGTGTAAAAAAAAAAGCCGCCTTCACTTCTATCTTTGAGATTTCTTTCTTCTCACGTCAAGAGCGGCACTCTGCGCTGGAGGCACTTCATATATTATTTCAGAGACTAAAGAAACACAATCATAAGCAACACAAGAAAGTAGCGCAGCAGGACACACGCACAAACTCAGAGAGTATGGAAAAAAATATACTAAAATCAATAGACGAGGTGCTACTCTATGTCTAATATTTCAATGCTCCACCCTGTTAGGACTATTTGATGTCATTTAAACCGAGAGTTTCGATTTTTGATTGTCCTCGTTTAGGCTGCGTTTCGTGTGTGCCATTGTTTGGTTTAGTTTTGCTGTCCCACTGGATTCATAGACCAAACTCAAGAAGAAGTCTAACAATGTTCCTGGGAATGTGAGTTATTTTTTACAAGTCTTCTTCTCTGATCACATTCAATTTTAGGTCTGGTACAGCGAAACAATGTTGTATTTTATTTAAAGGTACAGGTAGTCAAACTGATAACAGATGATAACAGATTTTACAGATGAGCCCTATTTACAGGATACATAAAAAATACACACAGAAAAAATACCCTTGAAGGAAATACCAATACCATGAAGGAATATAAAATACAGACACAGTCCAAGTCAATTATCTGAATTGACCAACTGTTCCAACTAGATTTTGCTTGCTCATTAGAAACTAAGGTAAAATCTGGTATCAGCCATTGCATAGACCTATTACAATAAGTTATGTCTAATGTTGTTTAATTGTGTAATAAGTACAACAGGAGTTTCTGTAAGAGAGCTTTGTAAATAAGCAAAACATCATGTCCCACAGCATAATAAAAAATTGCAACCAAAGATAAAATGAAGTGCACAGTAGTAGACAGCGTCTAGTGGTTTTTCTAAAGATGGTGCCATTGATGATGGTTGCTGTTTTTCGTGCTCCCAACCATCTTGTTAGATTTATTGTTTTATCATTTTTACTACTGTGTAATTTTTCTGCATTTGCAACTGCGTTATTATCATATGACAATCACTATTGGACATCACAACTACACTGGAATTGTCTTTTTCATACAGAACATCAAGTTCAACAAATCTTTTGTAGTGCTTACCCCAGCAAGCACCTGGAAAATTACACCGACGTAGAACATTTTGTTACGAATGCGGCTGCGGGGAAACTGTGCTCCTCTCCCAAGTATTCTCTTAGCCATTGTCCAGTCACTAGACAGCAAGCTGGACCAACTTAGGAGCAGGCTAGCTTTCCAGCGGGACATTAAGAACTGTAACATGCTGGTTTTCACTGAAATAGGTCTGGAGCCCTCAATCCTAGATGCAGCCATTGTTTCCGAAAGGGCTATCGATTCATCGGCAGGATCGACCAGCAGAGTCCTGTAAACACAGAGGGGGTGGTGTCCGCTTTATTGTAAACAATCTTTGGTGCTGGGACGCAGACTGTATTTCTTCTGGTTGCTCTCCTGATCTGGAGCATCTTACGATAAAATGTCACCCTTACAATCCACCCCGGGAGTTAACTAGTCATTTTTACAGCCGTGTACATCACTCGCAAGCCAATGCTGGCTTGGGAGGGACTTATTGATAGGCTTTTTCGACTTATCGATAGGCTTGAATGTTTACACCCGGAAGCTGCCTTTATTGTTTCGGGCAATTTTAATGGCACCAATCCGAGGAAAGTCCTACCGAAGTTTAAAAAACACATAAACTTCCCAACAAGTGGGAAAAACACTTGTCTTCTCTCCATTTCATCATGGATATAAGGCCCTCCCCTGTCCTGCTTTCAGCAAATCAGACCATGCGTCGATACTGTTGCTCCCTGCTTACAGGCAGAGGCTAAAACAAGAGAAGCCAGAGACGAGGTCCATTCAACGATGGACGTATGAATCGGATGCCTACTTACGTGACTGTGAAATGTTCAGAGCGGTCTCTGGAGGCAGTATCAATGAATGCATAGAGTCCGGGACTGGTTTTATTAGTGAATGTATCAATGACGTTCCACCACGTACAACTACAAAATAATTTCCTAATCAAAAACCAAGGGTCAACAGTGGTATTCGTGCAATGCTTAAGGCACAGACTGAAGCGTTCAACTCCGTCAGCAAGGACAATTATATGAAATCCCGGTATGACCTAAGGAAGGCTATAAATACTGCAAAACGCCAATACTCTCTACTAGGGCTCCAATACCAGGAACAGGTGAAGTAGTCTCATAACCAGCACTGACTATAAAGGCTATTCAGGCAGTGTGGGGGTTGTCACGTCCCCTCCTCCACAAGCGCGCAGCAGAGGGCGTCCGGGCTCCTGAGTTTCAGTGCGCACCAAGTCACACACCTGTCACCAATCACCACTCACACATCTGTCCCCACTCACCTCGTCACCACGCATACAAATACAACTCCCTGCCGCTTCTCACCTGCCAGATCAATGGTTCATGTTTACATGCCACATCTCACGTTCTCCAGACTCTCGTCCTGCCTTCCCATGTTTCGACCGATCGCCCGTTCCCGACTATTCTGCCTGAGCCCTGCCTGTACTTCTGTTACCCGCCGGTATTCTGATCTCTCGCCTGTCCCCGACTACTCTGCCTGTTCCCTGACTGTACTTCTGCCGCCCGCTCGTGTACTGACCATCTGCCCGTGCCCGACTACTTTGCCTACCACTCGTCTGTGCCTTGGCCGCCGGTACGTTAGACGCCTCACCTCCCGTCCCCGTACGTTCTACCTGCCCCTTCCCCACTCGCTCCCAGTCCGCGCTTGGATCCCTACCATTGCCCCTAACAGGGGTAGTGCCTTCTTCTCTCCCAGAGAAATGTAACTCTTTCTATGCTCGCTGTGAGATCCCTTGCATGGATACTTCAATGACCTGGGCGGACGTTTGCAAAGCACTAAAAATGAATAACACCCGCAAGACACATGGTAGCATCTCAGGCTGTGTTCTCAAGGTCTTTGCAGACCATCTGGCTGATATCTTTACTGATATCTTCAACGTATTGCTACGTCAATCACCTGCTTCAAAAAGTCCATTGTTCTTGTGCAAAAAAAGCAAATAGTCCTCTTCATGAATGACTACCGCCCTGTAGCACTCCACCGATCATCAGGAAGTGCTTTGAGCAGCTATTTAAAACTCACTTTACAGACTCCATGCCAGTAACACTTGACCCACTGCAGTTTACCTATAGTCATAACATATCTACAAAGGATGCCATTGCTTTGACCCTCCACTCCGCACTCTCTCATCTGGACGACAAGAAGAATGCTGTTTATTGACTACAGCTCCACCTTTAACACCATTGTGCCCCACAAGCTAGCAATGAAGCTCAAGGATCTGGGTCTCGACCACTTTATATGCAGTTGGATCCTGAACTTCCTGACGGGCAGACACCAGGTGGTGTGGATGGGCAACACCACCTCTTCCTCACTGACTCTGAGTATTGGCTCCCCCCGGGCTATGTGCTGAGCCCTCTCCTGTACTCTCTCTTCCCCCACGACTGCCTGGCAACCCACGTCTCCAACACCATTGTGAAGTTTGCTGATGACACCACCATCATAGGCCTGATCTCTGGACACCGACTTTGTGGTGTCAGGAAAGCAACCTCCAGCTAAATATCAGCCAAACAAAGGAGATGCTTGGTGATCACAGGTAGCAGCTGCGGGGAGAGCACGCCCCCATACACATCAATGGGTCTGCAGTAGAGAGAGTTCACATTTGATTCCTTGGTGTCAACATCAGCAATGACTTGACCTGGTCTCATCACTCTAACATCTTGGTGAAGTTGGCCAGGAAACTGCTCTTTTACTCGCACCGATTAAGGAGATTTGGCATGGATTCCAGGATACTAACCAACTTCTACAGATACACTACTGAGAATATCCTGTCTGGCTGTGTCATCGCTTGGTATGGCAGCTGCCCCCCTCTCTCGACCGTAAAGCACTTCAGAGGGTGATTAAAAGAGCAGAGCGCATCACAAGGTCTGACCTGCCATCCCTGCAGGATCTCTACACAGAGAGGTATAGGAGGAGGAGCTAACAAATCATTACAGATCCCAGCCACCCATGCCATGGACTGTTTACCAAGCTGCCGTCAGGCAGAAGGTACAGGAGTAATCCGTCCAAAACAAAAATGCTACAGGACAGTTTCTCTCAGGCCGTAAGGCTGCACAATTCAGGAACCCCTCTTCCCTTCCATCCATAGTCCCGTACACACCTGTAACTTTTTATCTTGCTCATCTGCCAATCATGTCATGCACACCTGTCACTTTTACATTGCACTACGGTTGTATAACGGTTGTATAGTTGTATAGTTATTATCATTGATGCATGTTTTTTGAATAGTGTTATTATTGAGTTTGTGTTATGTTATTTTTATATTATAATAACTTTAATTTTTTTTACTTTTAACGGCATTGTCGGGAGTAGGGAAATCATGCATTTCATTACCATATCTTGTTATTGCAAATGACAAACAAACCTTTTGAAATTTGAATTTGAGATAAACAAATTCTGTTTGACATTAAGCACTTTTTTAGAGGTAAAAACTCCTAGTTAAATCCATTTTGATTTCAATGTCCAAGGGGAATAAACACTTGAGAGCCACAGTGTCTCATCTCATCTTCATCCGCTTATCTGGTATCGGGTCGAGAGCAATTGTGTATATTTATATAAATAAACATACAATATACTGTACACTACCATTGAGAAGTTTGGGGTCATGTAGAAATGCTCTTGTTTTTAAAAAACAATGTTTTGTCCATTAAAATAACATAAAATTAATCAGATATCCACATTTCCAAATTGATCGGAAATTTTGTAAATTACTACTGTAGCTGGATTTTTATGGTATATCTACATAGGCATACCAAGGCCCATTATCAGAAACCATCAATCCTGTGTTCCAATTGCACATTGTGTTTGCTAATCTAAGTTGATCATTTTAAAAACCTAATTGATTATGTTAGCACAGCTCAAAACTGTTGTGCTGTTTAAAGAAGCAAAAAAACTGTCCTTAACACTAGTTGAGCATCTGGTGCATCAACTATTGTGGGTTCTATTACAGGCTCAAACTTTTCTTCTGAAACTCATCAGTCTTTTCTTGTTCAGCGAAAAGAAGGCTATTCCATGTGAGAAATTGCCAAGAAATTAATGATCTTACACAACGCTGTCTAATACCTTCACAGAACAGCCCAAACTGCATCTCACTAGAATAGAAAGAGGAGTGGGAGGCCCCAGTGCCCAACTGAGCAAGAGAAGCAATACATTTGAGTGTCAAGTTTGAGAACAGATGCCTTCTTAGGTCGACATTTCAGTGTTATAATATTTTTATTATAATATTTTGAGATACTGGATTTCTGATTAAAAGCCATACCGTTCACAGAAGCTATGATGGAGGTACATTTAATAAGAAATGTTTCTCAGTTTAACACAAAGCTCAATGGTGTTAAGCGACTGCAGAAACTTGTATTACTGTGGTGTAGTGGTTAAAGACCTTTCAAATGGAAGACCTGCTTCCGAGTCTATTGAGAGCAACAAAATGTATACATTTGTCTTTTCACTTGAAGAAAAAGTTAGTTATCGTCAACTTTATTCATAGTTATAGTATCAATGTCATTCACGAATGAAGAAAAAAGTATGTTGCTATGCCTTGAAAGAAAAAAATATGTCCTTATGTCCTGAAAATTAATAGCTTTGGCAGACTCGCTAGCAATTGCTCTGTTCTTGACTATTCCAGTAAGTTAGTAGATATTGGTAAAGCCCATTATTGGCTAATACACTGTTAAAACGGCCAGTGGAAAATGGCATACAGTTCATAGACGCTATGATGGAGGTAAGTTTAATAAGTAACATTAGTCAGTTTAACCCAATGCTCAATGGGGTTTAGCAACTGCTCAAACTTGTAATGCCGTGGCGTAGTGGTTATCAAGTACAAGACCCAAAGCATACAGTGGGCATACGGAGGTTTCTTGAACAGTAATATCCAATAGAAATAGGTGTTTATTAAAAAAATTAAATAATACAAAAGCAATCTGCCCAAACTGTTTGACCTGTCAACACAATCTGTTCCAAACCATTCCCCTCAAACCACTCCAATAACCATTCATTATTATCATCACTTATCATTGTATAAGATCTTGCAAATAGTCAAGACAAGCAGCCTCCATAAAACCTACAGCCTAGCCACCAATTTTCAACTGTAGCCACCTGTGTATTCATTCACCCATCGTCATCATCATCACCACTATAATACCTAACCTCACGCACCCCCCATAATCCACAACCCGTTTAACTCCCGCCATGACAAACTCACTTTGCCATGAAGCAGACTTTCACGTTCTCTCGATATAATTAGTGTCACCGCTCAGTTCCTCTTCAGCTCCAACTTCCACCCACCCACTATCAAAGCCCTTGAGTCAATTAAGCGTGTAAGTGCAGCTTGAGATGGGGGGGCATCTTTGACTCCCATCTTTGAAGTGCAAAATAAGACAGGGCAGGTAGCTCTTTCGTATCTGAGATTTGTCAGGCTTTGCGGCTCAACGCTGCTGCAACTACTGAAGAGCACTTACAGGGCCTACAAACTACATGCTGAGTTTACCGCTGTGTTGTGTGACACGTGTTTCGACAAGGCTTGGAAAGGGACAGCTATGCTACATGTAAACGTGTGCCGACAGTTGATTGGTTAACACTTGTCAAAACACATACTGGAAATGTAGGGCCTTCATATAGTTAATTCAGACACTATTCACTTTCTCACTTTTTATTTTATAGACTGAATTTCGAATGAATTAAATAAAACATTTTGCAGTCAATCTATACACTATATGGTAAAAAAAATTGTCGCTACCTGGTGGGAACTCAAATGTATACAATTGCATTTTCATGTGACTAACAGGGACTACAACCTGGGATCCTGCATGTCAGGACTGTGTTAGCCCTCAAATAATAAGCCCAGTGACCAGCTAACCAAAAAGCTACAGTAATTTCTTCTGAATGAATATATGGAGCAAAAAACAGAAGTTTGGTAGGTTCCTGACTTAGTGGATAGAATGTAACATTGACACGGTATGGTTGGCAAGGCAATGCTATGCTTGTAGTACTGTACATCTGTGCCAAAATTCAGCTATTTTAGCCTAGATTGGATTGACATGAAACCTACCACGCAATTACATGATATAGTTTATATTCCCTGTACATGCAGCCCCCTGTAAAATGGTGTGTCAACATGCTTAATGTCTTACTTTGTAAGATACTTTCATATTTCTGGGGAAATGGGCTTCCTATTGCATTGAACTGTTTGTAGAAACCTGTTAATAAGCTGCATGTGATGAATAATATTTCCAAGGTATTTTAAGATATATTGCACAGTAAATTGGTGTGATATACAAGGGATATTTTTGCAGAAAGATCATTGGCCTGGATTTGAGATCCATGCGGCAGCAGTACATGTGCACCAGAGGCAGTGGTCCGCCCTACGCTACTGGTGGCAATTTTCTATCGTCTTTCATTTTGCCTCTTGGTATTCCATGACTCAAATATCCCAGTGGCTTATTCAAACAACCACGTCTGTCGATCTTGGTCTGTTCAAATAATTCCAGGGCATGAGTCCCAAAGGAGTGTTGCAGGACAAATGCTAACCAGTAGCACTTCCTCTGCCCATGCTATTGCGGATGAAAAACTTGCCAGCAATCAATTTATCATGCCTGTTTTGTGTTTACGCACTTACCCTCTCCCAGCAAAGTGAATCCACAGAAAAATGTGTCTTGGTTTCAAAAGCAAGATAGTTGGCCTTTTATTGTTTACATTTCAAATTATTGTGAGTTTATGCTTCATTTGAGCAAGGATATTTTAAAAAGAGAATAAAAGTCTGTATTTTTTTACGAAAACACTCACTTATCCATTATGCTAATCTTTTTTGAGCTGTAAAATGTTAAGGATGACTGGTTATTGACCATTAAACAGTCAAGTTACAGATCAAGCTACATCCAGTTTAGTAACAGAACGAGCAACATCCTTAACTCTGACAATGCTAGCCCAAAGGTATTCCCCTTCCATTGAACCAGATGCAGTCATCTCTTCTGTATGTGCTCTGGAGAGAGCCTTGATGCCTCCTCTTTGTCTCTCACTTTCTCCCCTCTCCTTCTCGTTCTTTCTCCCTTTTTCTGTGTCTTGTCATCATTTTCTGTCTCTCACCCATCTCTTTATGTCTTTCTCACTCAACCCAGCAGCCATCTTTATTTATGTGTGCGCCATTTGAAAAGGGTAGTAGGGAAAGAAGAGTGAAGCTGGAGGCACACAGGATGTGACACTTGATCAATGAGGAGTCAAGTCCAACTCAGCGCACTGACTGAGAGTCCTGTCGTCAGCAGGGTAAAGCAAGGAGGAGAATGAGGGGAGAAAAGGTAGGAAGATGAGGGCTGTGCATAGGAAAATAATCAAATTATTCAGAAGCAAGTTCAGGTTTCTTTTAAGGAATGCCTTGTATACTTCAATGGAAACGCAATGCACACAGGCCAGAATTGAAGGAAAAAGGATGAATCTTCAAGAGTATGCTAGAACGAAAATATACACTATTTAAAGAAAAATCTACCAGTTTGAATATGTAGGCCTACATGTAATGTTTTTTGCTTGTTTGTTTATGTGTTGATGTTAAACCCATGGGCTTCAGTGGCTAAGACTGGTATACAGTATGTGCAGCAGATAAACATGCATTCTAATAAATGAGGAGATGTTTGGAACCAACTGCTGGGTCGTAGGCATTTGGTAACTTTGTTGAGTTGTTTTCATTTTACAAATGCTGGATTATTAATGCTGGGTTATTGATACTGGGCTTGTCATGTTGGGTTAATGAGATCTGACCCAGTTGGTCATAACAGAAGTCTTGAAGCATGGCTTGTTATGGGCAGACAGTTATTTATGGACTCCCATGAATGTAAACAATTCCAGTTATTATCCTCTGTTCTATATATATTACATCTGACACAAAGTAGCTTTAATGAGGCCTAAACAACTGTATGCGTTTGTACATGAGCCTGTGCGTATGCCAGATACATATCTAAAAATATAAAAGAAATGTATCTCAGGGTTCAAATATATAAATAATTGTTTAATTAATGTAGGCTGAAGTAATTACAGAAAGGATATCATTCCAGGAATATTTTCCACATTTTCATATTGGTTTTTTTACCACAATTTTGGGAATATCATAAAGGTGGAATACGTTGCCACAAGCCCCATTACTGAAATTTAGAAGAGCAAAATGAAAGACTCTCACTCTCATATAGTCACACACGATATGTATTCAAAACAGAGGCAAAGTTGTGCATTGCAGTTCAATGGTGTAGGTTGCGGTGAAAATGTGCACACTGTTCTTTTTGATTGACCTGTTCATCATCCGAACATGCAAAACTATTGATGTGGCCCAATAGTTCATCTACTGTATAATTATAATATTAATCCCGCATAGCCTGAAGTGGACTGGCCACTTGGTAACAATGAGAAAACATTTATTTGAAAAGAAATATTGTGTATCAGTTTCATCTTACAATCAAATTGTGAGTTAATCTGACTAAAAATGTAAGTAAATATTTTCTACAAAATAAATACATTTGTAATCATGAAATACTGAAAATATTTAGGATTATTAGTACCCCTACATTAATGCAATGTACATCCATCCATTACCAAGATAACAGAATTGAGTGTTCCACTATAATAGCTGATGAGGTGGGGGAACACATAGCAAAGGAATCTCAGACCATTATCCACACAGAATATCTCCAGGTCATTATGTCCTTGCTTGTGGACTCTCCTTTTCAGCTCAACAGCATTTTAATGGAATTTTGGTCAGGCTATAGCAAAGCTTGACTCTGTGGGCAGTAAGAAACTGTTATATTTAGAAATAATTATGATCACTGTTATGAAGGAATCAAATAATGACCCGGATTTTGATCTAAAAGGTCCTGTTGTCAGTGACATATTTTACACTAACAAGGGTTACAGACATTCATAACTGATTTAGGTTTACACATTTTCTGATGACTTACAGGTGCATTTCAAACAATTCGAATATTGTGGGAAAGTATTTTTTTCTGTAATTCAAATAAAAAAGTGACACCTTCTTATATTCTAGATTCATTACACATTAAGTGAAACATTTTAAACCTTTTTGTTTCAATCTTGATGATTACAGCTTACAACTCATGGAAATCAAAAATCCAGTACCTCAAAATATTCAAATAAAACATTTGTAATACAAAAATGGACCTGAGAGGTGTCCTACGGTTGTTAATTTTAGCACTCGATACTTGTTTGCGGCTCCTGTTTCATGAATTACTGCATTAATGCGGTGTGGCAGCCCAGGTTGCTTTGATAGCAGCCTTCAGCTTCTCTGTGTTGTTGGGTCTGGTGAATCTCATTTTCCTCTTGGCACACCCTATATAGGTTCTCCATGGGGTTCAAGTTAGGCGTGTTGGCTGGCAAATCAAGCACAGAAATACCATTGGGAAGAAAACCAGTTACCAGTCGTTTTGGCACTGTTGGCAGGTGCCAAGTCCTGCTGGAAAAGGAAATCAGCATCTCCACAAAGCTTGTCAGCAGATGAAAGCTTGAAGTGCTCTAAAATCTTTGAATCTGGACTTGATAAAACACAGTTGATTAACACCAACAGACACAATTATATCACTGACAGTTGAGCAGGGCAGATATACACCACCTGGCTCAAAAAAGGTCACATGCTCTAAGTCTATTGCTTTAATTACGGCGCGCATTTGCCATGGCATGGTTTTGACAACCTCATGCAACGTCACAACATTTATTTCCATCCAGAGTTTTGGGCCGAGATCTTGTATTAACAACCGCAGAATCAAATCACTCTGTAAAGACTTCCCAAATACTTTGAATGGGGCTAAGGTCTGGATTCTGGTGGCCAATTCTGGTGCTTCCTGAACCACTCTTGCACAATTTGAGCACAATGAATCCTGGCATTGTGTTCCTGGATTACGCCTGTGCCATCAGGGAAGAAAAATCCATTGATGGGATAACCTGGTAATTCAGTACATTCGGGTTCTGAGCTGATTTCTTTTTATTAATAATGCCACATAACATTGCTGAGTCTAGGCCTGACCAACTGAAGTAACCCAAGATCATAACACTGCCTCCAGAGGCTTGTACAGTGGCCACTATGCATGATGGATGCATTGCTTCAAGCGCTTCCCTTCATATCCTGATGTGCTCATTGCTTTGGAATTGGGTAAATCTCATCAGACCACATGACCTTATTCCATTGCTCCACAGTCCAGTTGTTATTCTCCCTAGCAAATTGAAGCCTTTTTTCCCGATTAGTCTCACTAACAATTGGCTTTCTTCTTGCCACATAGCAGTTTAGTTCCAATCCTGTGAGTTCTTGTCACACTGTGCCTGTGGAAATGCTCTTACTTACTTTATTAAACATGGCCATAAATTATTCAATTTTTTTATGATTCAGCTTCATCTGTGATCACGGTTATTCAAGTTTATTTACCCATTTATTCTGCAAAGTTGTCAACTCACTTGTGGTAAAGGTAGCATCCTATGACAGTGCCATGTTTAAAGTCACTGAGCTCTTCAGTATGACCCACTGTACTGCCAATGTTTGTCTATGGAGATTTCATGGCTATGTGCTGGATTTTATGCACCTGTGACTAAATGGGTGGGACAAAACGCCTGAACTCAATTAGTAGGGGTGTCCACATCATTTTGGCCATATAGTATATGTGTATGATACAAACTGCCGTACTTACTCTGATACAGGAGAAAGAAAATAGACAGATCAAGGAAAAACAGGCAATCGAGAGAGAGGGAGAGAAAGAGGAAGATAAATCAGGTACAGTAAATCTCCCAGGATTTGCCCGATGCAGTGTTTATATGTATTAATGTAGTAGCACTGACATTGGCATTCACCAACACACCCAAGCCATCTTGCGGTACCGACTACAGAGAGATGAAAAAATCTCTAGAACACCCTGGGGCCGTGGTATTAAGTGTAACATAGACACGATAGCTACTGACAGGCCGCAAGCACTGTCTGATCATTTGTGTTGGTGCTCACTCATTCACTCATACACACACACACACACACACACACACACGCAGACGCACACGCACACACAGAGCAATCACTTCCCTTGGCACTTGGCAAGGATTTTCAGATTGGGAACACACCACAGCACGCAGACACACATTCCCAAAGTTTAAGTAGGCAATTGGCAAAGACTTAGAAACACACACCCACATACACAGTTAGATTGCTTCCATTGGCACTGGGGAAGTACTGAAGATTGACAACACAAACACACACACACAGACACACACAAAATTTGTTTAGAGAGAAGTCATGCTCTTATAGTGCAGAGTGGGCATTGCTGGTTCTCCAGAATAATATCATTGAGAAAGGTGTGGGGTTAGGAGTTAGAGTGAAGGTAGAGAGGGTGTGGAAAGGACAAAGGGTGATGCTAATCTGGCCTGATCTTACCAGGCTTTGGGGCTGACAGCCACACTAGGGCTCAGGGACAAGAATGCGGAAACAGTGAGGAAGGTGGGCTGGTTATCTGGAGGCAGTGATATGAAGTTAGCACATAACATACAGAGAACCATTCACTATCAGTCAAGTTTTAGAACGCCTAAATTTTTCTAGTTTTTATTGAAACTCCCTGAAATTAAAGCATGAAACAAATAAATAATTGGAGACAAATTAATTATTATAATATTATTTTGTTTAACAAAATCTAATCTAGGAATTTGACTCTTTAAATTAGCCTCTTTAAATTTTGCAGATATAACAGCCGAACACACTCATGGCAGGCATTCTTTATACAATGGAAATCAAATAAGGTTCAGAATGTTCTTCGAAAGTTATTTCAGATAAAGCAATTAAAGGAACAAGAAACTTTTCCAATATCATTTTTATAATGTTAATGTCTCAGAACCTGATATAAACATACACATTCAGTTCTCAACACTTCCAATTCTGTACCTTATAAAATGTGTTCAGTTGCATTTGCTGCGTCTTGCTGTGAAGTGGACTAATAGATAACTGAAGATGATGCTGTGCCACAATAGATATGTTGTATAATAAATGGCTGAGGAAATTCATGGGTCCTATATTGTGGTTTGAAAATGTTTTGGCAAAATAAGCTAGGAGTAAAAGTGAAGCATTCAAACTTCCATTCTTGGGACACAAAAAGTTGCGTTTTACTGGTCAAGGAACATATGTGTGAAAACAATAATGTTAAACCAAAAAATAGATGTTCAAGGAAGTTTCAAGGAACAAAATGTGTTAACTGGGGCTATACCTTGTAAATGTTATAGTCATAGCTTCATTTTTCTTTTTTCACTCATCCTGTCTGACTTTCAACTTCATGGTCAGTCCTCACTCATGGGTCACTTTCTTTTGTCTTTTTTCATCTTTTTTTAAAAATCTTTTCATTCACCCCAGTCTACTCCCTAAAAATATACAGCTGTGGGTTTTTGTGTGTGTGTGTGGGGTGGGGGCATAGTGATTGCTGTGATCACAGATGTGAATCTAATGGAATATGACCCTAGTAGCCTCTCACTGAAGCTCTGACACATCATATTGAAGGTATAAAGACAGAAAGAAAGAGATTTAAAAAAGATGAAAAGAAAAGTGATAATAGGGATAAAAAAAACATGGAAGACAAGGAAAAAAAACAGAAAGATAGAGATTGTGAAGGATAGAGACGTGAAGGCAGTGATGGCAAGAAATTGACAGAAATAGAAAGATGGAAGAGAAAGTGATGAAATAGGTGGAGATGGTGATGGGCAAATTAATAAATAGTCAGAAATAGAAAGTAAATGAGAAGATGGAAATGGTGATGGCAAGAGAAATAAGCAGAAATACAGAAAATGAGAAAATCAGACACTGACAGAAAGAGAGAGAATAAAAGGAAGAGGAAAAGAGAATAATACATGAAGAAGACAGACATGAACATAGAGAGGGAAGAGGATGGAGAGAAATAGTCAACATGTAACTTCTATCCAAACACCAACCCTGTCTCACACACAAACACATTCACGCACATACATACCCTCAAAAACACAAACATAAACACCCTATTGAAAGTACAAAGATACACTTTCATGTAATTTGCTACTGTGCACTACACACTATACGGTATGCTCCTTCTTGGCCCACTATTAGCATTTCAGTAACGTAGCGGTTGTTCGCTACAACAAAGAGGCTAATTCTCTCAAGAGTGTTGCATCACCACTACATTCCATACTAAATACTTAGTTTACATATTAGAAAAGCATGTTTTTGGCAACTGACTTTTTTCAGACTCTTGGAGAGGTGACAACACAATACTTAAAGACAAGTAAACATCCATGGTGGGGAAAATAATATATTATATAGCTGAAAGAACATGAGTAGTGTTGTTCTTTTGGTGCCTCTGGCTAAACAGTATTTATTGGTCACTAATGGAACAAGAACGCAAATGCTGGACTCCAGCTAAATGTTTCATTTAGTTACACAGCTAAGCAGTGAAATGTGGTAAATCTCTTGATTTTCATATTCATGTCATAAACTGAACATGAATAGCATATGTATCATTAATTTGACCAATCTGATGAGTAAAACAGCAATGAGGGTGAAGTATGCTTCTGTTTTATGGTGCGCACCAGAAACGCTATCCACTGTCCTTCCATATTCCAGATGT
Source organism: Esox niger (assembly GCA_016801105.1). Taxonomy (NCBI): domain Eukaryota; kingdom Metazoa; phylum Chordata; class Actinopteri; order Esociformes; family Esocidae; genus Esox; species Esox niger. Next base: position 80,102 of record JACXGJ010000788.1, on the reverse strand, counting down.
TTTTGAAATCCGAATAATGCTTGCATTGTTCCCACACCTACCATGGAAGCACAATCATGGGCAGGTTGTGCAATAGGCCTGGACCTCTGTGATGTGGGTAGCTAGTCCCCTCACTAAACATACCAAAATTGGGCATTCAAAAGGCCAAACTCTGATAAAAAGTCAAACATCTGCGATCCTTGGGTTGGAAAGTCAAAAATATACAATGTTGCGAAGCTTCCTATTTGGAATTCAGAGTTTCCTAACAGTTCAAAAAGATTGTCCAGAGACATTTTTATTTTCCAAGTTTTTTAAACTCATGTCTTATAAGGTGGTACCAGGAGCTGACTACTGGGAATGAACTACTTATCATGTCATATTCATACTTACTTTGTATTTCTATGTCCGATGTTCAAACCATTATAGCTGCGCAAAACACTTAATGATGAGCAAATGTCAGAGCAAAAAACATGTCTGGGGTTAGATTTTTATAGCCATCATTAACTGGCCCTGAATCCAGACGGCAGCATAGAGATTTTGCTAACCGTGTTGTGTTTAAGTGTTCTACCAATGCACAAAATACATCAGCAAAGAAATAACACAAGTAGACTAATTTGATAGGGTATCAACGATTGCCAGCTACTGCCAGAATTGTGCTAACTGGAGTGATATGGAATGCCAATTTACAATTTAAACCTCTTAACTATAATAATTGAAAGCTGGTAGCAATAGCAGCACATACAACAAAAACATTTACGGGTACATCAGGTCCTGCTTATTGCCCCATTTGACTGCTGTTATTTTCACCAGCAAAAAAGCGTAGTCAAGTTGTGCGGGTGTTGAGCAGGTCATAGGTGCTCTTCTATTGGTGTCTCCCTTTATTCGTTGACAGATGACACAAACAACATGATCAATTATATACTTTTTTTAATGTTAAATTCACTTAGTATATAGTTGATTCACAGCAGGACCATTTCTTTTTCCTTCTGATTACACATGAGGTTCTTCCAGCATATATCTCTAGTTTAACTTTAGTTTTCCAGAAGGCTATTCTATCTGCTGTATACCTGTTTGATCCATACTTTGCCATGCATAGAAAACATGCTGATTTACAAGGCTTTGCATAGCTTAAATGTATTTGCAGTGTCAGATGGCTTTATATTGGGATGTTTCCAATAATATAAGGGTGAAGTTGTTTTAAAAGTTAAATAAAGGCTTTTTATTATTCTATCGCTCCGGGTGTCAGGGAATGTTTGTCTAAAACCAGGCCCTGTGGATATGGACACATTTCTGACATTGATTTAAATTGGGACGGGTTATCTCCAAACTCAGATCCCCATAAAAGTACCATGCAATATGTTACATTTTACCCAATTGATGAATGTAACAATATGGCTGAACCATAATTAGCCTACTATTCTACTACTCATATCAAATATCTGTGACCCCTGGTCTAACGCCAACGCAGAGTATGGTGAAGTATAAAGCTAATACGACAAGTAAATAATTTATTGTACAGTGAACAAAAACCTTATTCATGTGATTAGGTAAAGACTGCACTCATTTCAGATATAGAGATGCTGACTCTTACTTTCATAAGCTTCTTTCAACAATCTGTGACTCCTGGTCTAATGCCAAGGCAGAGTATGGTGAAATAGGAGCTAATACCACACGTAAACACTTCATTGTATGATTTGCATACCAAATACAGAACATAAAAGCAGCAGCTACAAGCTACACACACTGTATTTACATGAACACAAACTAACACACAAGGGCTACACAACCTGTGCAAACAATTTGTTATAAAACCACAGGGAAATCACAGACAAAAAAGCGATCCAGCTGTGATTCACTACCAACCTCTGAGTGCTGTTGAAACATTCACAATAATGACTTGTTTTATAATAATCCCTTTTAATCAGGTAATTATTTCTCAAATTAGACACCAATCTTTTATCTGTGTCGACCCCAGGCTGTTGTCATCAGCAAAATGCCTTTAGTAGGGTATCTCTTTGATCCCCTAGCAGTGACCCCACCCTCTAAAGGTGCAAAGAAAAAAATAAAAAAAATATAATATAGGACAAATAGAAGAGGCACCTCCTTTGTGTTAATCTTAGTAGCAGTAGTAATTGCAGTAGCAGTAGCATTAATATAATTTTTCTTTTGTAATCCTCCTATGTTGTGCATGTGGTTTGAGTGGGTTTGTAGGTGTGGGCTGTATTCCAAAGTATTTCCCTGTTTCAGCCTGCGTTCTTCCCCTTTGTACCTAACGATTATGACCCTGATGAGGAGCAATGTGCCTTGAGAAGTGAACCAGGGGAAATAAATACACCGCCTTGCGAAATGAGTGCATGAGTGCTCTCCAGAAGAGATTAAAGTCTCAACAAGGGACCGACCTTTGTCAGCGTCTAATCGAAACGGCAGTAGCGGACAATAAAACACCTCGTCATTTTTTCTAATTGAGACAAACTTGGTACAATAGAGGTTAGAGTGGCAATTAATCGGTGCCCCATTCGGAGCTCTATCCTTTTTTTGGAAGAGAAGCTGACCCAATCAACTGTAATGATGAGGACACCACTAATCCAGTAATAACCAATAACTCCCAAGGTTAATGTATGTTCACTGTGGTATTTGGCTTGGGTCTTTCTACTCCTCCCACCTGAACCACTTTCACCTCCCTAAGGGGAAGCTGTTAACGGTATTCACCACCAACATACAGCAAGCGGTGGAATAAACGTTGCCCCAGTGTGGTATGCGGGCTTAAACAAGGGACAGTTTGATTCCACCGAGTGAGTGCATTATCATAGGAACAAGCTGAGCCTTCTAAAGAGGCATGCACCAACTGGGTGACACTCAGAGGGAAAGTCCATTGCAAGATCACCTCTTAAAACCAGCCTGCCATATTCTCTCCTGTAAAAGAAACCCGCTCTTCAACTAAATGGGAATTTTTCCACTGCAGGGCAGCCCGAACATTTCCGTTTCAGTGTGGTTCCTCACTTCCTTTGCCTGCTAGCCCACATTTACACCTGCATCCTTTATGTTATTTTGGGACTCGCAATTCAGCATGTTGCTGCCATTAGTACAATATTCTCTTAATGAAAATGTAAAGAAGGAAGATCTCTCCCCTCTCTCTGCATCAGCATCAGCTCACTCTCTCCCTTCTTATTCCCCCCATCATCCTCCATCACCTCCACTCTCCACTCATTTTTCTATTTCACCCTCTTCCACCACCCTCCCCTTATCAGCCTCCTGTTCCCCTCCGATTTCTTCACCTTTTTATCATCTCGTCCTCAATCTGACTCCATTACACTATGTGGATCAGGGGGTAGACAGCCAGTCCCTGACGTCCTACCTGACGCTTATGCCATTAGGTGAGATACATAGAGATGAAGGTTAATCAGATTACGGAGCATTGAGTGAACCTGTGCAGATGCAAAATTAGCGGATAGAGGTAGCATTAGCACCGGCAGAGGCGCCAGACCCCCAGATCCAAGCAGAGGGAATGAGATTATCCATTAGCATGCCGCAATAGGCACTGACAGGCCTCATCAGTACTCATCAGGAGTGAACAGGATAGAGGCTGGGGTAAACCATACCGTGCCCCCTTCTGGAGATGGCAGAAGTGTGGAGGGGAGGTGGGCACAGAGAGGAATAGGGTGTGTGCATTGAAGGGTGTTTGTAATTGTGAGTGTGTGTATCAGTGAGAAAACAGTCCTTGTGTAGGTGAATTTGGAGTTGAACAATGCGGAGAGTGTCCGTGCATGTTAAACGTATTCAAGTGCATGCATATCGGCCTATATGTGTGCATCTGTGTGAGGGTTGGTATATGTGTGCGTGGGTGTTTGCACAAACGGATAGCAAGCGATCTTTATTTTCTATTTAGACAGTCCTCCGCCTTTGGAGTCCAGATGTTCATTCACATGCCCCTCACATCAGAGCCAGTATCGTTAAAGGCTGTGCCAAGTACAGATTCACAGATTCATGTTGGTAATAGCAAAAACATTAAATAAATGAAAGCTCCAGTGACAAATACCCATCATTTTTTATTTATTAAAACCGACAACCAGTGGCCTATTCTGAGGTGAGTACTCAGATTAGATTACAGTAGGTGGAGTGAGCCTTTGTTGTCGCCAGGGTTATGTTCAGAAGGATCCACCTTTGTGACACATTCTGAAATGGGAGAACAACAAGGAGTGTGTCTCATTGAACAGATATGGATAGTTCCTTCATGTTTCAATCTACTCTATTCTGTTTGGCACCTCTGAGATCAGCATCTATGATCAGCATCTGAGATCACTGAGAATCTATCGCACAGGGATTTTTCAGAATGCCAGCTACATGCGCAGTACTCGTATCAGTGAGAATCCATTCCTTACAATCTTCTGCCACTGTGATCCAGACAGACAACCAGGAGGGATAAAAACCGATGGCAGCGATTGAGATGGAGAGGTTGGGATTTGGGACTCGTCGACTGAGTGCAGCCTTCCAATTGGCTACAGTGATTGCAGGCAACGTTGTTATTCAACAAACAGATGTGATTTAAACACACACAACGTACACCCAGAAATGAACAGTACTCACAACGTGCACCCAGAAATTAACAGTAACCCATACTCAGACATAAACAAATGTGTATACCAACAGTCTGTGTGTTGAAACTGGTACTGTAGAAGTCTGGCCCTTCTGACATAATTTTGACTGTCCTCACTGATGTTGTCACATGCTTCAGAAGTAGGAATAGTGAAAAGGGTAAATACTTCAGAAGTAGGTATGGTGAAAGATTGGTCTAACTGTACCACGTGGGGGAGGGGAATGGCTTTGTAAGCCTCCGGAATGTTTGTGTACACATGATCTAGTGTTTTGTCTGTTCTAGTGGGGCAAGAGAGATTTTGGCAGAATTTGGAAAAACAGTTGTCAGATTTGAATAGTTGAAATCCCCTACAATAATAAAAACACCATCCGGGTATTCTGTCTGCAATTTACTAATGGCCACCTACAGATCTTTCATTGCTAGTTTAGCATTAGCATCTGGGGGTATGTAGACTGCAATAACAACAATCGATGTAAACTCCCAAGGCAAGTAAAAAGGCCTGCATCTAATCATCAGGTACTCCAGTTAGGTGGAGCAGTGACTCCCGGTTAAGTAAATGTTTGTACATCATGTTTTGTTTACATAAATGCATAAATACATTTTTGTGAGATGATTCTCAGTCATTTTGTCAATTTTGTTCACCAGTGACCGTACCTTAGCGAGGAAAAGGCAAGGTAGTGAAGGCTGATGGGGGGCTAGCATTAGCCTTGCCCGGGTACCTCCACACTTCCCATGCTCTTTGTTTTGTGCTCCAATGTACAGGAGGTCTTGTCAGCTGTGTAGAGTGTGTGCTAGGCTGTACTGATTGAAGAAGCTAAGAACTATTAAGTAAATTACTGCTAATTTGCAAAAACTGGATAGACACTGAGCCTTACGATGTACATGCCCTGCCATCTTGGTCTAGAAGCTTGTATCATGCTACTGAAAAAGATTGACCAAACACTTCTTGTTCGTAATAAGCTTCTTACTTAAGCTACAATAGACAGGGTTGAACATTTTAAGCGGGTAAAATACGGATAGGAAAGTAGACATCACTTTGCATTGTTATTTTATGCATTATAATTGTGCACAAAAGTTTGCATACCCTTGGAGAATTGGTAATATGTACCATTTGTATAGAAACATTTTTCATGCTGCAAAGTACAAAGAGCATCCCATGCGCAGCTTTTGTGCAGAAGAATGCAAATTGTCTGCCAGTATTTTCTGATAACATGCTGCATTCATCTTGCCATGAATTTTCACAAGATTCCCAGTGACTTTAAAGCTCACACCCCCCCCCAAAACATCAGTGAGCCACCACCATGCTTCACAGTGGGGATGGTGTTCTGTTCACTATAGGCCTTGTTGACAGTGTGCCAGAAGCTGTGAGGTGTGTCAAGATGTTGACACATCTCACAGGGTCAAGGTGTTGACACAACTTGACCATGCAGCAAATGTTTGTTCAAGTATCGTCGTATTCCACACCGTCTTTTGGCAGTTTTGTCTGAAATCTTCCTTGGTCTACCTGACCTTTCCTTGGTATCAAGAGATCCCCAAATGTTCCACTTCTTAATAAGTGATCTTAATACAGACTGGCATTTGCAAGGCTTTGGATAGCTTTTAATATCCCTTTCCATCTTTATAAAGTTCCACAACCTTGTAATGCAGTTGTTCTGACAGTTCTTTTCTGCTCCCCATGGCTCAGTATCTTGCCGGCTCCGTGCATCCATGTGAGACACTAATTGCAATTTAAATTCACACTTCATTGCTATTTTCACCTGTGTGTGTGTCACATTGTGTGTCTGTAACAAGGCCAAACATTCAAGGGTATGTAAACCTTTGATCAGGGCCATTTGTGTGATTTCTATTATCATTATGATTTGAAAAGGAGCCACACAACTATTTGATAATATGTGGCTTTTTGTGATCACAATCCTTAAATAAATAGTTTTTTTGCATGATCAGTCATATTTTCAAAATCAATAGCTAAATATCACAATATCTGCCAGGATATATCAAAGTATGAGCAACACTCTAGATCACAAGTTAACAGAAAATATACAATGTATTTTTTTATCACTGCACCTTATAATTTCCTTTCCAAAAAAGTTGAAAAGGAAAGTTTTGATTGAGGAACTGAAGCGTTAATTTTTCAGTGGTGTCTTAATTTTAACGCTTCTGTTCCTCACTCAAAAAATTCCTTTCAAACTTTTTTGAAAGGAAAAAAAGGGCAGCGGTCTCTTAATTTTTTCCAAAGATGTATATTCAAATAGAAGCAAGGTTTTTATTAAACATTTTCAGAAATTTGAGCCAGGGGAAGTAGACTGAAATTTTGAGTGAAGACAAAAGTATAACAATAAGTGAACATACGTTAAGGGAGGGAGATGGTGACAAACAAACACATACACATACGCTTCTGAATCCACAGAGCCAGAGATTTACTGTACTGTTGCTTAAAAGTTGAATAAGATTGCTTTTAGTACAGTACAATGTTTAACAACTTGACACACACGAGTAACTACTTGAGTTTTTTTAATCTTAAATAATAATATCAAGTTCAAGCAATTGAAAGAGCATTTGTATTCTTGGGACAACAGCCCTTTATTGCCAGATTTTTTTTGGTTGCCATCCAGGTATTATAAGATAAATGAAAATGCACTTAAGAGGGGAGACGTTTTAACCTGACAAAGGTGTCGCCACACGCTAATTAAACCTGTTAACTCAACATGCCAGGCCCTTCTGATTTATACCTACTAATCGAATGTTTATTGAGCCATAATTATTTTCCAGTGACCCGTGACGGAAGTCCATCCGATACACATTTGTTTCAATGCGGAAGGAGGGCAAGGGAATTCAAACAGCCGTTTGATAATACCAAGTTCGAACAGAGGGTGAGCCCAATTCTTAAACAGAGACAGAAGAGGAAGTGGACAATAGGTTTTTCTAGTAGTAATCAACTAAGTAGACTAAGCATCTCTTGGCATCACGCTGGTGTGTAATGGGAGACCAGGCCAGTAAAGAAGGGAAAAACTTGAAATGTTCCCTGAATGGTACATGAGTAGAGTGACAAAATATCCACATTTCTTTACTTGTCTGACATGCATATGTACAGTGTCCATTTTAGGACTTAATTACTGACTTCTTGATAATTAAGGTTTTAAACTGAGGGTGTAATATAATGGAGACCATATATAACTCAGCACTGTCAGTCTCCTTGGCATAACTACAGACGGAGGTCAATTGGATTATTTACCCGTTTGCTGATGACATTGTAATCAGTGGTTAGCGATTAGCTAGACCAGGGATTGATGTGGGAAAATGGTGTTGTGGTGGGTCCCCTGTGGAGTGATCTGAACAAGTGTAAAGCTCAGAGGCAATTTGAAAACAAATCCCCTCTAGCTGTATGAAGATGATGAAGAACAGGGAAGGAATATAAAATAATTGAATATGCAGTTTGTGGAGTTGTATAAAGAATGCAAAATCTTTCCAAATATCATACAGGGACATTTGATTCCTAGGCTGTCGTGTTCAGTCTCTCTGTAGAATGCTGAATTCTGTTAGCTGTAAATGAGACTTTGTTTTGGGAATGTAAAAGGATCCGTATCGTAAATGAGGTAAAAAACACGGTCAGTGTCAGATTCCAGGAATAACGTAAACACATTCATACAGTACAGGGTGTTCATAAGCTCATGTTTGCGAGACTAAGGGAAAAAAAGAACAGCAAAATATCTCACATGAAATGGCTTTATCTCCACTTATAACAAAATAAAGACAGAAACTACATATCCTCCACATTTCATGTTTTCCCTATTTAATTATTAAGCTCGTTCCTTTCTCCACTCAGAAACCAATGTCCACCTTCTGGTGCTTGAAACTACTGTAGGAGCCTGAAACACCGATTAGTCATCACCACTCCAGGTGGAGGAAAAGAAAAAAACGATTAAGAAGGAAACGAAGGAAGGCAGTGGTATCCATCTTCCACAGTACCCTTAGCCCCAAACTCAGTTATAGAAATTTCCTCTGGATATAGAGCTCCTTTTTAGATCATTGTTTGAAGGGGGCCATGGGGAGGTTAGGCATACACAATGTCCCAAGCAAGAGAACGTGTTTTCCTGAGCCAAATGCCCCAGGCTTATAGCTTATAGCCCCCGCTTATAGCCCCCGACCGCCAGGGGGCCCTGGACCCGGGGAGAGGGGGCCGCGAAATAAAATGTTGCTTAGGGTCCCCAAAAGGCTATGGCCAGCACTGTCCTGAGCGAGAGAAATGTAGCCTGGTTGCGGATCGGCTTGTGTTGCTGCCAATATCGAAACAAATTGATCAGGGAACAGCCATCACATTTAGGAGAAATGCCCTCCCACTATATAATCTGTCATGGTGGGGCAACAGAGATGGCGGAAGATTTGTTCAGGAGGGACTCAGGTTGGACAGCCTGTTGTATGAATAATGTTTTGGCCCACTTCTTTCAGGCCCACTTGGGGAGGGGGATGTTCTGCAAGGAAACAGACAGCAGCTTGCTGGGCCAGGCATAAAAGCAGTGCCCCCCATCAAAAACAAAAAATGTTATTAAATCATACTGGAAATAAATAGAACAAATCAAATGGTAGAGGCAGTTCCCTGTCATCGTTTATACTCCGCCCATCATTGTTGTGCAACTTATTTCCTGCGCCCGTCTCTCTTCTCCTCTTAACTCTCTATCACTGTCCATTCTCTGTCTCCGTCTGGGTACTACCCCCGCCATCTCTCTCTCTCGCCGTCTGTTTTCGCTCTTTGTCACTTTACACATATCTATTTCTCTCTATTTCACCATGTCATTCTATTCCTTGGCAGGCTCATTTTTTTCTTGGCTTGCTCTGACTCTTTTCTCGCTCGCTCCTCACGGTTCTATCATTCTCCATCAGTCGTCATGCTTTATGCTCCCGTCATGAATAATGAAAAAAGGAAAAAAGGAGAAGGAAAAAGGACAAAATACAGGAATGAATGATTTGTGTCGAGTCAGCTTATATCCAAACCCCTGATGGGGATTTCTTCAGGGCGAGCGAAAGATACAGGAAGGCGTTGTTAGTTCTCTGAAGACAGAGGGGGGTCTGTTCATAGAGATGCAAATAATCACTGCAACATGCTAGATGATAAAGGACTAGACTGTGGTGATGATAAAGGACACTGCACTGTGGTGGGGTCCCTTTGAGTCCTCGTGGATTAGCCGTGATCTCCACAGATTTCCTTTGAGTTCCCGCCAATGCAACACAACACCAGTATGTGAAACAGAATTGCTTAATTTCTCGATATCATCTTGATTTCGAGAAGCCCCTACATGAAGTATACAATACAAATTATTTGTCAGTCTGAGGCAAACAGGCTATGCTTGTTTTCTTGGTGTTATCATATTGATTTAGCATTAGATCTACAGAGTCGAGTCAAAGATAATGACCTTGGGATGTGTTTATGTGCTTCAGGGAGTAGGGATCAGTCTGAATGTTATAGAATCTTTTGACTTTTTGGAATTGCATTTGCTGCATAATGGTTTGGCAGAGGTCTAGGGCCAAATGGATTATGGTAAGACTTTTAAGCTTCCTGTCAACTCCTTTCACATTACAGGACACACTTTTGTGCAAATCAAACACACTTCTGAAAAGATGATGTTAAAAATGACTCACTTTGACATTCACCAGAAATTTGAATATTATCTTCCATGACTACAAGGGCCGACAACAATTGGAACTCATTAAGGAATACTGTGTACAGCCCAGGGGGGCTGTAAATAGCAGCTACAAAAAGTGATTGAGCAGGCTGCATAGATTTCATGACTAGAACCTCAAAAGACAGAAATACACATTTGTTGTCATAAATATTTGCAACTGACTTAAGCCAAGTTTCCCACAGAAACAAACATGACAACAAAGAAAAAAAATAACTGACACGTGTACAAAAGTACTCAGTACTTAATACTGTATTGCCCCCTTTAGAATCAATGACAGCATTCAGACTTTGGTAATAGCTGTCTCTGAGGCCCAAATTCTTGCAGGTGTTATAGCTGCCCATAAGTCTTGGCAGGGTCTTTGGTCTTCTTTCATGAACCGCACATTTGAGATCTCCCCAGAGTGGTTTGATATTAAGGTCAGGAGACTGTGATGGCCACACCAGAATCGTAACTTTTTTCTGCTGTAACCACTGGAGGGTCAACTTGCCCTTGTGCTTAAGGTCATTGTCATGCTGGAAAGTCCAAGTGTCCGATGCGCAGCTTTCGTGCAGAAGAATGCAAATTGTCTGCCAGTATTTTCTGATAACACGTTGCATTAATCTTGCCATGAATTTTCACAAGATCCCACGTGACTTTAGTGCTCACACAACCTGAAAACATTAGTGAGTCACCACCATGCTTCGCAGTGGGGATGGTATGCTGTTCACTATAGGCCTTGTTGACACCTCTCCAAACATAGCGCTTATGGTTGTGACCATAAAGCTCTATTTTGGTTTCATCACTCCAAATTACAAACAGTCTACACAAACGAGAACACCTCAAAGTTCGCAGATTATACTACGGTCATCTGTCTCATCCAGGACGGTGATGAGTCTGCCTACAGACAGGAAATTGAACAGCTAGTCCTCTGGTGTGGTCAGAACCACCTGGAACTTAACACGCTCAAAACTGTGGAGATGACTTACGAGTTCAGGAGGAGCCCCCTGACTCTGCCCCCATCACCATTCTCAACAATCCTGTGTCTTTAGTGGAATCCTTCAGGTTTCTGGGATCCACTATCTCCCAGGATCTAAAGTGGGAGCCCAACACAGATGCCACCAATAAAAAGGCCCAGCAGAGTATGTACTTTCTGCACCAGCTTAAGAAGCTTTACCTGTCCAAGGAGCTACTGATCCACATTTACACAGCCATCATGCAGGCTGTTCTCTGCATATCCATCACTGTTCGGTTTGGATCTGCCACAAAACTAGAAAGGAACAGACTAAAATGGACATTCAGAACTGCAGAAAAGATAACTGGTGCCAACATGCCCTCTATCCAGGACTTAGACATAATCAGATTCAGTAAAAGGGCAGGAAACATCAAAGCAGATCAATCACACCCTGGATACAACCTGTTCCAGCCCCTCCCCTCTGGTAGGCGCTACAGAGCACTGTGCCAAAATGAACAGACACAGGAAGTCTCTATCCACAGGCGATAACAATATACAATGAGGAGAACAAGTATTTGATACACTGCTGATTTTGCAGGTTTTCCTACTTACAAAGCATGCAGAGGTCTGTACTTTTTACCATAAGTACATTTCATCTGAGACAGATGGAATCTAAAAATCCAGTAATCATATTGTATGATTTAAAAAAAAAAAAAATGCATTTTGTTGCATGACATAAGTATTTGATCACCTACAAATCAGTAAGAATTTCGGCTCTTACAGACCTGTTCGTTTTTCTTTAAGAAGCCCTCCTGTTCTCCACTCATTAGCTGTATTAACTGTTTGAAATCATTACCTGTATAAAAGACACCTGTCCACACACTCAATCAAACAGACTCCAACCTATCCACAATGGCCAAGACCAGAGAGCTGTGTAAGGATATCAGGTTTAAAATTGTAGACCTGCACAAGACTGGGATGGGCTACAGGACAATAGGCAAGCAGCTGGGTGAGAAGGCAACAACTGTTGGCGCAATTATTAGAAAATGGAAGAAGTTCAAGATGATGGTCAATCTCCTTCGGTCTGGGGGTCCATGCAAGATCTCACCTCGTGGGGCATCACTGATCAGGAGGAAGGTGAGGGATCAGCCCAGAACTACACGGCAGGACCTGGTCAATGACCTGAAGAGAGCTGGGACCACAGTCTCAAAGAAAACCATTAGTAACACACTACGCCGTCATGGATTAAAATCCTGCAGCGCATGCAAGGTCCCCCTGCTCAAGCCAGCGCATGTCCAGGCCCCTCTGAAGTTTGCCAATGGATGATCCAGAGGAGGAATGGGAGAAGGTCATGTGGTCTGATGAGACAAAAATAGAGCTTTTTGGTCTAAACTCCACTCGCCGTGTTTGGAGGAAGAAGATGGATGAGTACAACCCCAAGAACACCATCCCAACCGTGAAGCATGGAGGTGGAAACATCATTCTTCCCAGATGCTTTTCTGCTAAAGGGACAGGACGACTGCACCGTATTGAGGGGAGGAGGGATGGGGCCATGTATCGTGAGATCTTGACCAACAACCTCCTTCCCTCAGTAAGAGCATTGAAGATGGGTCGTGGCTGGGTCTTCCAGCATGACAACGGCCCGAAAATCACAGCCAGGGCAACTAAAAAGTGGCTCCGTAAGAAGCCTCTCAAGGTTATGGAGTGGCCTAGCCAAGTCTCCAGACCTGAACCCAAAAAAAAAAAATTGGGTGAGCTGAAAGTCCGTATTGCCCAGCGACAGCCCCGAAACCGCAAGGATCTGGAGGTCTATATGGAGAAGTAGGCCAAAATCCCTACTGCAGTGTGTGCAAACCTGGTCAAGAACTGCAGGACACGTATGATCTCTGTAATTGCAAACAAATGTTTCTGATGTTTGAAATACTTATGTCATGCAATAAAATGCAAATTAATTATTAAAAAGTCATACAATGTGATTTTCTGGATTTTTGTTTTAGATTCTGTCTCTCACAGTTGAAGTGTACCTATGATAAAGATTACAGACCTCTGCATGCTTTTTAAGTAGGAATACCTGCAAAATCAGCAGTGTATCAAATACTTGTTCTCCCCAGTGTATATATATATATATATATATATATATATATATATATATATATATATATATATATATATATATATATACATATACACTGCCATTATGTAAATAATAATAACTGCACAATAAAATTTATTTCCAGCAGCATTTATACCCTGCTCATTGCACTATTGTCTCACCAGTCTTACTATGTTGTTGTCTGATTTATTATGTGTATTTATGTGTACTGTATATTGCAGTCGGTTACTCTAGTTGAGTGTCCTTCGTTTGAGTCCTTTATGAGTATGCATATCATGAATCTGTATAAGTCTTGTATGTGTACACATACAGTGGGGCAAACAAGTATTTTGTCAGCCACCAATTGTGCAAGCTCTCCCACTTAAAAATATGAGAGTGGCCTGTAATGTTCATCATAGGTACACTTCAACTATGAGAGACAAAAGGAGAATAAATTCCAGAGAACTACATGTAGGATTTATAATGAATTTATTGGTAAATTCCTCTGTAAAATATGTATTTGGTCACATACAAACAAGCAAGATGTCTTGCTCTCACAGACCTGTAACTTCTTCTTTAAGAGGCTCCTCTGTCCTCCACTCGTTACCTGTATTAATGGCAACTGTTTGAACTTGTTATCAGTATAAAAGACACCTGTCCACAACCTCAAACAGTCACACTCCAAACTCCATTATGGCCAAGACCAAAGAGCTGTCAAAGGACACCAGAAACAAAATTGTATACCTGCACCAGGCTGGATGTCATATGGTCAGATGAAACCAAACGAGAAATGTTTTGGTAAAAACTCAACTCGTCGTGTTTGGAGGAGAAAGAATGCTGAGTTGCATCCAAAGAACACCATACCTACTGTGAAGCATGGGGGTGGAAACATTATGATTTGGGGCTGTTCCGTGTAAAGAAAGAATGAAAGCGGCCATGTATCGTGAGAATTTGAGTGAAAACCTCCTTCCATCAGCAAGGGCATTGAAGATGAAATGTGGCTGGATCTTTCAGCATGACAATGATCCCAAACACACCACCTGGAAAATGAAGGAGTGGCTTTGTAAAAAGCATTTCAAGGTCCTGGAGTGGCCTAGCCAGTCACCAGATCTCAGCCCCATAGAAAATCTTTGGAGGGAGTTGAAAGTCCGTGCTGCCCAGCGACAGCCCCAAAACATCACTGCTCTAAAGGAGATCTGCATGGAGGAATGGGCCAAAATAACAGCAACAGTGTGTGAAAACCTTGTGAGAAAAAAACTTACAGAAAACATTTGACCTCTGTCATTGCCAACAAAGGGTATATAACAAAGTGTTGAGATAAACTTTTGTTATTGACCAAATATTTATTTCCCACCATAATTTACCAATAAATTCATTAAAAATCGTACAATGTGATTTTCTGGATTTTTTTCTCATTTTGTCTCTCATAGTTGAAGTGTGCCTATGATGAAAATCACAGGCCTCTCTCATCTTCTTAAGTGGGAGAACTTGCGCAATTGGTGGCTGACTACATACTTTTTTGTCCCACTGTACCTTGCGAATAAAGTTAATTCTGATTTTGATTACAGTGTGCCAGGAGCTGTGATGCATGTCAAGGTGTTGTTGGGCATTTTGTGACCAGTTGTTTTTGTGGCATTGGAGCAGTAAAGGCTTATTTTACTTTGTTATGCAGGTCTTTTGACAGTTATTTTCTGTTCCTCATGACTCAGTATCTAGCCTGCTCACTGGCAGTTTAAAAAGCCATAGGTGTGGGAAATTCACCTTCAATTGCCATTTTTGCCTGTGTGTGTCAACACGTCTTTAACAAGGCCAAACATTTAAGGGTATGTCAACTTTGGATCAGGACCATTTGGGTGATTTCTGTAATCGTCATGATTTAAAAAGGAGCAAAACAACTATGTGATAATAAATGGCTTCATATAATCACTATTCTTAAATAAAACACTGTTTTCTTACATGAACAGTTATATTTTCAAAATCAATGCCTAAATTTCACAATTTCTGCCAGGGTATGCATACGTATGATCACAACTGTGTATGACAATTTGCACATTTATTCATGGCACTTCTACCTCAAACAATACTTTTTCAAGTAATGAGAAATGTAGGTAGAATGCAGATTTAACAATGATAAATCTGGAGGAATACAAATTCTAAATATGAGCTTTGAACTTCCCACGCTTTGAGCCGCAGTAATACCCAAGTTAAATCTAATTTCAAACTGGTTTTCCAGCAGACTACTAAGAGAGACACAGCCAATGTTTAAAAAAGGATATTGTCATAGTATAGATTGAAATCAAGCATAAGTGGACAATCTTCTTGGGAATTATGTATGACCAAGGCATCATGGTAATGAATGACATTGTAAATAGTGAAGATTAAATGTTATACAGAAAATGAACCATATGGAAAAGTATGCATTATACAAAATAGCTAAATAGCTAAAAAAAAGTATTGAATAAGAGTGGTGCAAAATTACAAAAGTAAATCCGAAAATGTATTTTAGGTCAACATTTCTGATTTTTTTATGTACCAATGCAATCGTATTGGGATTCTGATGTCATATATCAAACAACTGATATGTTCTTTCTGACATTTACGTTTAATTTATGATATGGAATACCCGCTTCAAAAACCTAGCAGAACCTATAAAAATGGGTATGCAACACCACTGCTGTAGGCCAAAACCCTCCAGCTTCCCCTTTCAATTAATCATAGTTCAAACAGATGACTGCAATCACCTTATCCCATGGCAATGTGAAAAACTTTAGAACCCCAAAAGCTTTTCAGACACCTTTATTTTGATGTTACATCCTTGCCGAAGTATTCTCCAGTCCATTCCGTTACTGTGTTCCTTTAGGGCCAAACAAGCAGGACCTTCGTACCAGTGTTTTGGCATGTGTGTTTGGTTTGTTGGTGAGGAACCTTGGATGACTTTTGTTAAACTATTCTTGGTTATGTAAGGGGAACGCAAAGCATAACATAAGACTTAAAGATATGCTGCAGAATGAGTTGGGCAGAGTGGGTCTTTCTTCATTGTCAATGAAAGTCAATGGACACATTCTTTGTGAATTGTAGGGGTATCTCTGCTTTGTCAAAATGTGTCATTTGGGATGGGTTTCAAGGGTCAGTTAATGCTTAGTCAAGAAGTGAATGGCACTTTGAATGGAGAATCTCTGTTGAACCACTTCAATACTTGGAAATATCTGAAAAAACAACCCATAATGATTTTGCCCAGTGCTTTCATTCTCTAACCCTTGTACATTATAGTGCTAGCTACAACAGCTATTTCCTTTGGATAGATATTCCAAATTACATTTAACAACATGGCTAGTTTGTAGTGGACTGCCGAACATCACATAAATAGTATTGTAGCGTCTGTGGACAGAATTTGGTGGCACAGGAAATAAAGGATATCAAAGAACATACTGTAGCAATGAATTAATAAACATAGATATGGATAGAGTACTTAGCTTCGATGTACTGCATTTTAGCAAGAACATCACCATTCAATGCTAAAGCCATGTTCAAGTAATAAACAGGGTGGGACCAACCAATGGAATAAGCGTTATGAAAGGATAACATAAAGCAGATACTGAGATCCAATGTTTTTGTGAACCGCATATCTCTCATTTCTTGCTGACACAAACGTGATGCCCTCGAAGAGCCTGTGTGCTTTTTTTCAATATGTCAATTTTGTATATAATAATAATAATCTTTTTTTAATTAGCACATTTCTTGCCACTGCAAAATTTGATTTGGTACCTTTGTTGAGAGCAATAGTGCTTTCAATGAGCCCTGAGTAATACATAGCAATATCACAATCTATCTATAATTGTTATTTGTCCAACTGTGTTCTCATTAACTTTCTAAGATATACTGCACCGGCACCAGTGAATGGCCAGAATTCAGTCCTTAGAGTGTTTAAACAATATTAGCCTTTTTAATGAAAATAAAGTATATCTTTGAATTTTCTATATCTTTACTGTAGATTAATTGTCTTTAGAACAATCTCAAAATAGAATGCATTTCGATATTTACTAAATTAAGTTAATTAAACATTTGCATTTGCATATCTGATTCTCTGCAGACAGTAACATTTGTAGTTCATGGGCTTTTAAGTCAGCCTACAAGAAGAAGGTCAAGTGCTTGGCGGCATGGTGCGCTGACAACTTGGCCCTCAACCAAAAGAACACCAAGGAGCCTATTGTGGACTACAGAAAGTCTAGAGGCTGCAGTCACGACTCAGTTCTCTCGAAGTTCTCTTTGAGAGAACTGAGTCGGAGCTTGTGTCCAGGTTCAAATTCCTGGGTGTCCACATCTCAAGGGACCAGCCATGGTCAAAAAGGCACAGCAGCACCTATATTTTTGAGGAGCCTGAAGAAAGCCGCCTGTCCACCAAGATCCTTGTGAACCATTACCGCTACACAATTGAAAGCATTCCAACAAACTACTCCCCAATGTGGTTCAGCAATTTCTCCATTGCTGGGTTGGAAGGCCCTGCAATGGACGGTTGAAACATCACTGGTGACATCACTGTTGCCCAATTTCCTTCCATCATAGACCTCCAGCATCAGTGGTCTGTGTAGGGGGTGTGGGATCATCAAGGACCCTTCACACCTATTCCACAAACTGTTTACCCTCCAATCATCAGGCAGACAGTACAGGTCTCTTCGTTCCCGCACCAGCAGGCTCAGGCTTAACTCTGTGACTCAAAGAACTCTGTGAAGCATCATTAACCATACCCCCCCCCTCCCAGGAACCTTGTTCCACTACTACCTTTGTACTACTCTAACACTGCCTTGCCAAGCTTGATAGGTTTCAGTTGTTACAGGTACATGTCTACCTCGAGAACCTCACTGCTGCTATTCCGGCATTTCAGTTGCACGTGCATCTTGCACATTCATACTGCCTTTTTGTGCATTTAGTATTGCCATCGTTCTTGCCTTTTTATAATTGTTACATACACATGTCGACCTCAGGGGCCACATTGCTGCTATCTCTGGATACCGGTTGCACATGCTACCTTACTCCTTCAATTGCATGCCTTGATTGCACATCCAGAATGCCTTTTAGAATTGCCATTTGTACCAGTACAACAAGTATTCCACTTGTAACATACACTAAACTTAATACTTGCCTTATTGCACATTTAGTATTACAATTTGTACTGCATTTGTCTTCATTGCACATCTTTACATTCCACTTGTAATACACATATACTTATACTTAATACTAGTAAAAACTTGCCCTCTATTTGCACTTCTGGCTAGATGCTAACAGCATTTTGTTGTACTGTACTTGTACTGTTCAATGACAATTAAGTTGAATCTAACCTTAATTTATTCCATCATGTGATTACTGTGTTTAGTCTTGTTCAATGGAAACATTTAAAATGTGTTTTGTCTTGTGCATATTGGCCTTCAGTATTCTACTGGAGTTGGCCTTGTGTCCTCTAGTGAAGATGTCCCTATGGAAAGATTTTCCTGGAAGATGAGATTTATTTGGCCTACTACACAGGTCTGAATAATGTTGAAGGGATTATTAACAGAAATTATATTGAAGTAAAATATACAGCTCTGGAAAAAATGATGAGACCACTGCACCTTTTTCTTTCCTTTCCAAAAATGTTGAAAAGGATTTTGAGTGAGAAACAAAAGGGTTGCAGTTAAGAGACCACTACAAACTGAAGACTTCTGTTCCTCACTCAAAACTTTCCTTTTCAACTTTTTTGGAAAGGAAAGAAAAAGGTGAGGTGGTCTCTTAATTTTTTTCCAGATCTGTATGTATATACAGACTTGAACCCTTCTATTCCTCACTCAGAGCTTTTCTTTTCAAATTCCATTACTTTTGAGGCACTACTTGCACAGATTTTGCCATCCAGCTGGTCCTATTGCATTAAGGATAGTGATGAACACAGCAGTGTTTTTTTTATAATTTTCCTCATTGAATTGTATTTTGTTTAGGTAGTCATCTAATCCATATCTCATTAAGTAAAATAGGTAGGTGTGCAAGGGTTTGAATTGATCAGACACTGGAATGTAATGGATACCATACATGTAGATATGCTGAATTAAGAAAAATTAAGAGTGGTCTCTTAATTTTTTCCAGAGCTGTAGGTATACCTGAACAGCAGGGCAGCCCAACCCTGTTCCTGGATATCTACTATCCTGTGGGTTTTCCGTAGAACTCTAATTTAGCACACAAGATTCTAATAATTTGCAGGATAAAAAACGTAATCAGGTTTGTCACGGATGTTGAAGAGAGAACCAGCAGATCTCCAGGAACAGGGTTGGGCAGCCCTGCTATATAGAATAATAAGTACAAACTGTATATTGTAGTTGAATATTAATAGATCAGGTGGGTTGAAGCCTGAATGGTGATTAACTAAAAGCTTTATAAAAATATTTTTTATGTAATTCAGTTGTATTGGTAACCGATTCATGGTAATAATAAAACACCTCTGGGAATTGTGGTATACAGAGGGGGGGAAAAGTATTTAGTCAGCCACCAATTGTGCAAGTTCTCCCACTTAAAAAGATGAGAGAGGCCTGTAATTTTCATCATAGACACACTTCGACTATGAGAGAATTATGAATTTATTGGTAAATTCCTCTGTAATATAAGTATTTGGTCACCTACAAACCAGCAAGATTTTTGGCTCTCACAGACCTGTAACTTCTTCTCTAAGAGGCTCCTCTGTCCTCCACTCATTACCTGTATTCATGGCACATGTTTTAACTTGTTATAAGTATAAAAGACACCCGTCCACAACTTCAAACAGTCACACTCCAAACTCCACTATGGCCAAGACCAAAGAGCTGTCAAAGGACACCAGAAACAAAATTGTAGACCTGCACCAGGCTGGGAAGACTGAATCTGCAATAGGTAAGTAGCTTGGTGTGAAGAAATAAAATGTGGGAGCAATTCTAAGAAAATGGAAGACATACAAGACCACTGATAATCTCCCTCGATCTGGGGCTCCAAGCAAGATCTCACCCTGTGGGGTCAAAATGATCAGAAGAACGTTCAGCAAAAATCCCAGAATCACACAGGGGGACCTAGTGAATTACCTGCAGAGAGCTGGGACCAAATAAAAAAAGGCTAACATCAGTAACACACTATTCTGCCAGGGACTCAAATCCTGCTTTGCCAGACGTGTCCCCCTGCGTAAGCCAATACATGACCAGGCCCGTTTGAGGTTTGCTAGAGAGCATTTGGATGATCCAGAAGAGGATTGGGAGAATGTCATATGGTCAGATGAAACCAAACGAGAAATCTTTTGGTAAAAACTCAACTCGTCGTGTTTGGAGGAGAAAGAATGCTGAGTTGCATCTAAAGAACACCATACCTACTGTGAAGCATGGGGGTGGAAACATCATGTTTTGGGGCTGTTTTTCTGGGACCAGGACAACTGATCTGTGTAAAGGAAAGAATGAATGGGGCCATGTATTGTGAGATTTTGAGTGAAAACCTCCTTCCATCAGCAAGGGCATTGAAGATGAAATGTGGCTGGGTCTTTCACCATGACAATGACCAAATACTTGGTCATTGTCCACCATAATTTATCAATAAATTCATAAAAGATCCTACAATGTGATTTTCAGGATTTTTTTTCTCATTTTGTCTCTCATAGTTGAAGTGTGCCTATGATGAAAATTACAGGCCTCTCTCATCTTTTTAAGTGGGAGAACTTGCACAATTGGTGGCTGACTAAATACTTTTTTGCCCCACCGTATGTCCAATATACCACAGCTAAGGGCTGTCTCCAGGCATTCCCTGTGATATTGTACGTACAAAGAGTCTTTAGTTGTGAGGAATTGGCCATATACCATATCCACACACCTTATTCCTTACAGTAAACATAATACAGAGTAAATATGAAAGTAAAACCATCGAGCTTTTCAGGGGTCGATTCATTTTCAAGGTCACTGGATCCCTTGGCATACAATGTGGGAGGCAACTCATCCACACTATTCAATTAACAGGACCTCCTACCTGAATCGGCATTCAATAACAGTTTTGTTCAAACAGAGAAAGGGAGAAAATGATAAACACATTCTGTCCTACGGATCGGTGCTTTATCACAGTGAGAGTGACGATGAAAGGGAGGTTGAGGCAGTGGAAATCTATAGGCCCCAAGCAGAAGTAATGCGAGAAAAAATAGATCCACGTTTTCTCTTTAGTAGATTAAGCATGTACAATTTCTGATGAGTTTTAATGTCATTTAAATCCAGTAAAGTAACCCTGAGGGGCCAAGCCACAGGAAGATTGCAGAGTAGACATGAACTGTTGCTTCAAACGAATTGGCCACGGCTGCAAGAAAAAACACACAATTTAACCTTTCAATAATTATAGTACAACAATAGACCAATGGAATATTCAAATTTTTAAATGATTGTTTGCTCTCAAGTAGTAAAACTATTGGAATCCCATTTCCTCCTGCTGAATGTTCAAGAGCAATTATGATGCTTCGCTTCAGGAGTCCCTATGTAGCAAAATGAATTTGGACAATCAGTTCAGTGCAAAAAAATGTAATTAATAGGGTAATATATACCCTATAGTGTAATTTATACAGCCCTGTATATATATACATACACACACATTTTATACAAAAAAAGAGAAAAAAAGTTCCAGACCTAGTTTTGTATCCAGAAATTGCTGATATAGGAAATACCAACCCCCCAAGTGTGACAAATGAGTTGTGTTGCACACACAGACACACAAATGCAGATAGAGGCACAAACACAGAAAGAAGCATAGATGCAGAATCACATCAACAAAAAGACACAGAAATGTACACACAACCACAAAAAACATTGGGGCTGTGAGTGTAATTTCATTGTTCTTCAGAAGACAACTGAATAATTAAGCATTGCTACAGTCGGTGCAAAAGGTATTTTTGCTACATTACTCGAGAACAGCGTCTTCCTAAACTAGCAGTCAGAATGGAGAGGGATAAGCTAAACCTAGATCTGTACATAAGAGGTGGTAATTTGCTTATAGTGCTTAGAATCTTAGAAAATGTATCCAAAGGTGGTTACATCAAATCAATGTATCATTCTGCCCGTGAGCAACACAGTGAACTTTAATTGCTCCGTGGGCACCCAATGTGCCCCCCCGCAATTCCTTCAAAGAAAATGTCACCCAGAACCTTGATGGTTACATATCGCATGGATTTCAATGCTTCACTTTACTCCAGCAGAATATTACATCATATGGCTTCGAAGAATGCATCAACCCATTGTCAATCCTAAACCAAATCCTCATTAACTTTTATCGGTCAAGTCATCAGTAATTGGTTTTCATTTTCAATTCTGCAATAATAACTACTATCTGTGGCAATGGCAGCTTGTGGCAAGAGCCAAGGCTGCAGCTTAATTAATTGATTTATCTTGGGTTACTTCTCAACAATATCAATATTTTGTCTGTCTGGCTAAGCCATTAAATATGATAAAACCGCAACACAGGGCAATCAGAAGGCCTCGTCTGGCCCAACTGGGCGCTTATCTAGTCCTAATCACACACTCAATCATTTTATTAGTCGCCGATGTGATATTTACGGCCTATTCGTTTGGCGTGATCAAAGCCGCTCCGGCCTCATTCGCACATAGTTTTCCAACCTCTTTTATGCCTTTATTAGACCAGCTTTGTTATTAATTAAAGACAGGACCATTTGGAGACTGAATTGGAGCCTGGCCCGTAAGGGTATGGTACTAAAAGAGGGCCGTGGGGCTACTCTGATTTCATTTTCATCAGTGAAATGCAGTCATCATTAGTCTGGCTAATGCGCTGGACTGTTTTCACTCTGCCGTGACCAAAGAACACTATCCTATCCTCTCCGACACAATGAACAGAATAGAGTAGAAGAGTGAATAGTGTCCTATTCTCTGCCCTCCATGGAAATCCACCCTCATCCCTGCAGGCATGATGGTCTTTTCACGGCAATACGAGAGACTCTGGGAGTTTCATGCTCAGTAAAAGCACGTGACTCCAGAAATAACACCGGAGTGATATACAGTTCATGTTACTCCGCCAAAAAGGTGCAAGCAATTTTCATTTTGTTCAGAGAAAGACAATGCTACTCAGAGGAGATAGGCATCCATTGTTAAAATGATGTGTTAATCTTTAATTCAACCGACAAGCTGAGAAGAAAAAAAGTAAAAAAACGAAATGTTTAGGGTAAGAACAGGCGAGAAGGCTTGAAAACACGAAGGCTGTATTCGATGCTGGGGGCTTCAAAGTCTCCCAGAACTATGAGAGTGAAGAGATAGCCTGCTCGAAATTGTGTGAACAGGGCCCTGCTCACCTCTACATGGTCCCGGGAGGAGCCAGTATACGTCTGATCACTGCACATGGGAGACAAACACACTTTCGTATTCGTATTAGAAGCACGAACACACGCGAACGCGCGTGTTTATGTGTGCGTGCATGTATTAGTGTGTGTTCTCCTCTCATGCACATGGAACAAGAAGCACCTTTGGGAGCCAACTATCAAAAGAACGTAGAGTAATTAATCAAAGGGACAAGAAGCGGCAGTTGGGGCGCGGGTAAGACCACGACGGGCGCCACTAAGGGATTATGCAAAAGACCCGATACACCCCTCTGCTTTCATTTGAAGAACACTCCTACTCTTACCACTGTCACCAATGTTGGGTCCTGAATGGCACGCCATCTCCTATGTAGTGCCATACTTTTAATCAGGGCTCTATATGAGAGGCAGTTGACAATGTGAAGTGTGGTGCCTTTTAGGACGTGCAGCTCCCCACTGAAAGGAGATTTAGCCCAAGTCCATAATGAGCTCTAGTGTTCTAGTGCAACAACAAGAACAAAATACACCAGGATAATTCCTGGGATGAATGCTGGCTTGAGCCTTAACTTTCCTATTGCTATTATTGGTCTACTAGTGTTGCTCGCATAGGTCAAGATCAATAGGCTGATTGACTGAGAAAGGAATCATTTCTTACCCAAGATGAACTGAACAGAATGGGTATTGGATTAAATATGGAGGACATTGGGCCTTTAGAAACAATTGGACCAGACTTGCGGGGTCAATCGGCCATTCAATCATAAAGATTGTTCCTCTGAAAGAGCTCAGCCTGCTGGGTGAAACACTCATGTGGCTGTGTTGATGATGATAAAGTATAATATAAAAGGAAAAGTGAGCATATAAACTGAAATGTGGGTCATTTTTTTATTTATTGAATGAACAAAGTTATGCAACACCCAATAATCATGTGTGAAAAAGTCAATGATCTGTTGCACTTAATAACTGGATGTGCCACCTTTTACATCACAGTGAAGGAATTCACAGATACACACATACACACTCCAACACACACTACAAACAAAGGGTTTCTGGATGTCACCAATGTGGCAGGCGCACACTAATTGGACAGAGCACAGACTGTATAGTAATAACATCACAAGGAACATCCCAGGATAATTCATTTTTTCCCCTCACTTTTTTGTTTTTAACATATTTTGTAGCTATAATTACTATGCCTTGTATCTTCGCCAGTTAGTTAGAGGCTGAGTGAATGCAGGCTGACAGTAAATCTCCTTGTCATAGGTATGTAATTGACTAAGCAGTCATGTAGGAAGGGATGAACAGTGGTGGAGTGCCTCCATCTGGAAGTGTATAGTCATAGGCACCCTGCTGAGCCATGACATTTCATTGTCAAGCGTGCTAGGGCAGTGTTTGGGAGCTTTGGCCCAACATAAAGCTTAATGTGTTTACATGACAATTGTATTACTCCATTCTGTTGAATGGATTAAGAGTTGACAGTTATTTCAGACAGAATGATTTAAAGGTTGAAATGAAGACATTCATTGTGAACAAGATTTTTTTTTCAAATGTCCTATACCCAAAGAGCACTGCATACAGGTGGAAATAATGTTACCTTCCTTCTTTGGCAATGTTCTGCTTCACTCAAAACAGCCTAGAATGATATTCCACCGGCACGAAATAACATGCACTATTTATTGAATACTATGTCTGACACCAACTAAGCTCTATAGGTTTCAAACAACTCGTTGCTTCACTGACACACCTGGGTCGATGAATAGTGAATACATTCAAAGCCACCAATCTTTGAGGTTTTGGTGACATTAGAGGGTGAAGAGGTTTCGTTTTTCTCAAGGTGGTGGAAAATATGACAAAATGGATGTGTCTAGACAAAACATGGTTTTATGATGCTAGTCTTATTTGCAGAGTTGTTGATATGAGAAAGGGGGCCATTTTGAAAGTGGTCCTGGCTGCTGGGTAGAACAAGTGACTGAATGACTTCATTGAAATATAGCTTGATGCTGTAAAATCTGGAAAATGCATTAGGAGTCTCTCAATATCAGAAAGGTGTCCATGGTCTATTTGGCACATCAAGTCCCCCATGGCTTTACAGTAGCTGAAACACAAAGGTAAACTCATCCATATTTGTTAATGGCGAAAGCCTTTATATCCAAATACAACCGGCTGGATTTCTCTTTTACTGAAGCATATCTGAGGTGTGTGGGAAGTGAGTCAGGGTTGGAGACAGCTTTTCTCATGGCTTTTCAATCGCAATTGGAAATTCAGTACTACTTAAATGGACTGAAATGAAATGATATTGACCCCAATCCATGCTGTGAGTGAGCCAAATACCCTGAACATTTACTTCTGGGGGAAAGATCAAAGCTTAATTGTTGTCATTGGTGAGTAACCAAATGTTTAGCCCCACAACAAAATCATGTCCACACCATGTCTATATGCTACTAGCATAATGGCACCATTAGGAATCATTAGCAAGTGGTTCCACACGCTGCCCTTTAAAACATTTACAGTGTAAATTATTTTGCATGTCAACATGCTCTAAAAAGGTTTGCCACCATCTGGTATGTAATCATAGCTTTCAGTGTAGACTTTAAAGGCCACAGCTAATCTTCAGTGGAGAATCTGAAATTTCTATTGATATAAATTTTATTCCACAACTAGTCTTAATAATCTGCGTCTGTTGTCAGTTGTCTCTTGTCAGTTGGGCCTATTTTACTGAGAATTCCTAATGACGAATTGTTACATTCTACCACTCTATCTACACCAAATGTGTTGCCATGGAGATGTGATTTCCAACTATCACCACTTTCCATGTGCCAGGTCTCTGCGTCTGGACAGTCATTGACAGAAAGTAGGAGGCCTTCGAGGATGACTGGAGGTTTACCGAAATGGTCAACCAGAAAAAATGCCTCCAATCCAAAGTAATACTTCTTAATTATTTGCCCAAATGAGACCCATTCCAGGGGAATAAGAATTGGCAACAAGTGGTCGTTTGTCCTTAGTGTGGTTGGAGCGCCATCGATCCACACTCTCGGAGCAAAGCGGAGGAAGAAAGAAACCTGCCAGCTAGGAGACGCATTTTACTCAAGTGTCACATGACACTACGGGCTTTGTGTGGAAGTACTTTTACAGTCTGAACTTCCAAATTATTGCTGACCAGCCCAAGGATAACTGCGGGAAATTAAGATAAAATTAAACTGCTTAAAAGGGAACAAGTTTGAAATAAATTTTTAAATCAATAAAAAAATATATTACTGCAGATTTTGCAGAACTTATGAACTTCATACTGAGTGTTGACTAATATTAACATAACCATGACAAAGACATAAAGCTGAAAGATTTTCCAAAATGTGTGCTTCATTAAGAGACAGTTAGAGGACAGTTTTGTGGGAAATTGCTGTGGATCTGATTCAAACCAATGCTGCAAGAGTACATGCACCCTCAAAGCAAAAGCTCATAACACTGGCCACAAAATGAATGAGGAAATCTAGCAGAGAAATAGACTCTGACCATTCATGAATAGTTTGACCCTTTTAATCCCTCTTATAGAAAAAGTGATTGTCATTGTTGTGTACAGTCCCCTCCAAAAGTATTGGAAAGGTAAGGCAATTTCCTTTGTTTTGGTTGTTCAATAAAGACATTTGGGCTTAAGATCAAAGGATGAGTATGAGATAAGTGTTCAGAAGTTCTGATTTCATTTCCTGGTATTCACATCTAGGTGTGTTAAACAACTTAGGACATCACTGTTTGTATTAGACCACAGCATTTTTAGGTGAGCAAAAGTAATGGAACAATTAATCTTGAAGTTAATAACATTTAATATTTGGTGGCATAACCCTTGCTTGCAATAACTGCCTCAAGCCTGCAACCCAATGACATCACAAAACTGTTGCAATCTTAATTTGTGATGCTATTCCAGCATTTTACCGCAGTTTCTTTCAGTTCTTGTTTGTTTCGGGTGTTTATCCCTTCAGTCTCCTGTTAATGCTATATTGGGTTAAGGTCAGGTGATTAACTTGGCCAGTCTAAAACCATTCACTTTTTTCCCCTGATGAAGTCTTTTGTTTTGTTGGCAGTGTGCTTTGTGTCATTGTGCTGCTGTATGATAAACTTCCTCCCGATTAGTTTCAGTGCATTTCTCCGTAAATTGGCAGGCAAAATGTTTCTGTACACTTCTGAATTAATTCTGCTGCTACCATCATCTGTTACATCATCAGTAAATATTAATGAGCCTGTTCCAGAAGCAGCCATGCACGCCCAAGCCATGACCATGCTTCGAATCTGCTTCGAATCTTAAGCATTTCCTTTCTTTCTCCACACATTGGCCTTTCCATCACTTTGGTAGAGATTAATCTTGGTGTCATCAGTCCATAAGATTGTGTTCTTTAACTTTTGTGCCTCATCTTTGTACTTTGCAAATTTCAATCTGGCATTTCGATTTTTACTGCTGATGAGTGGTTTGCATCTTGTGGTGTGGCTTCTGTATTTCTGCTCTCTGAGTCTTCTTCGAACAGTGGAATGTGATACCTTCACCCCTGCACTGTGGAGGTTGTTGGTGATGTCACTTACTGATGTTTTGGGGGTTTTCTCACGATATTTCTGTCATCAGCTGCTGTTGTTTTCCTTGGCCGACCTGTTCGACGCCTGCTGCTCAGTACACCAGTAGTTTCTTTCTTTTTCAGGACATTCAAAATTGTTGTGCTTGCTATGCCAAATGTTTGTCCAACGGCTCTGGTTGATTTTCCATTTTTTCTCAGCTTGAAAATGGCTTGCTTTTCTCCCATAGACAGCTCTCTGGTCTTCATGTTGGTTTATCCTCTTTAACAAGAAATGCAGTCTTTATAGGTTTAAACCAAGGATGGAAACGTAGACTAGTCATGCAGAGCTATTTAATGTTTGAACAATCAACCTAAAAGGCAACAGTTGGGCAACAAGAAACATCTGTCAGTCACATGTTCCAATACTTTTACTCACTTGAAAAGTGAGTGGGTTCAAACAAAGGGTGGTATGTCCTGAGTCGTTTAACATATCTAGCTGCGAATACCAGAAAATGAAAGCTGAAATTCTGAACTCTAGTCTCATCCTCATGTTTTGATCTTAAACCCAAAAGTCTTCAGTGAACAACAAAAACAAAGGAATTTGCCTTACCGTTCCAATACTTTTGGAGGGGACTGTATATACAGTGCTTTGCAAACATATTCATATGCCTTGCCAATTCTCTCATTTTCATGAATTACTAATGCAACACAGAAATTGTATTTTCTTTGATATTTTATTTTAAAACACTCAATCTCAAAATGAATTATTGTATTGGGAAATTGGTTTTATGTTGTGAAATAATTGTACGAAAAATGTGTTGCTTTCCACACCATGATGTTAGAATAACACTGGAGAATAATGATTATCCCATTTTAGTGTAAGCGATTGTTGAGACCTGGTGGCATATGGGGTATTGGGGGACAATGCCCACCAACAAGGATGCTTTGCCCCCCAAAAATTGTCTGGGTAAGATGCTTCCTAATACTGTATTTATCTAATTACTGTTGGGAATTTAGCTCTTAGGCCTTGTGACTGAAGATGCGCTATATTATGTGATGTGTTTGCTAAGCTACAAAGAATGTGTAACTACTGCAGTTACTAAAAGCTTTCGAATTTGATTGTCATCTGTGTATTTTGCTATTAAATAGCCTCGGTAAGCCAGGCATGCTAAAATGATTTGCTTTCTGTCCCTTGTGCTGAAGTTACTATTCTGTATTGTTAAGTAGGATCAACATGCCACCTACGGAAATCAAATGCCCGTTCATCATGCCTGATTTTGTTGGAATGGAGTTTTGGCCCTGTCTGGTGACAGCATCATGCAGTAATTTGTTTTTTTTTCCAATAAGAAAGGAGGTTCTAAACATTTCTGACAATAATAGTTTGTAGTCTGCTTTTTCCTAACCTGTCAGATCAGTCCCAGTCTGTCCCAGCAAACATAATTGCTTGACAAACTGTTGTTTGCTGAATAACAGTCTTTATTTCCATTTTCTTTACCTTCATTATTGAAAACAATAACAGTGATGTAGTTCATTGTTATACAGCAATTATTCAATATTGAGATAAAAACCGCGGCATCACACCTTTAAACTATTTTATGTAAAATACTGGCTGGTTTCCCAGACTCAGATCAAGTCTATTATTGGTTTAACAACCACTGTCAAGAGATTCAGCCTGTTTGTGTGGTATTTCGTCAAATGCCAATTACTCTGACTTCAGGTTAAATAGGATAGATCTTTATCAATTTCACAGAAATTGAATTGCTGCCACAGTACCCCCAACGCATCACAGACATGGCAGGTCAGGAGCTGCAAAATACTGGCAACAGCACAGAGTAGCACTCCTGAATCAGTTTAAGTTTGAACAGTTTTATGGGTTGAGTGTCTTGCTCAAGGGCAAAATGACAATAGGTACACCTGGGATTCCAACCAGCAACATTACAGTTAATGTCCCAGCAATCTCATGTAATAAGCATTATATGATGCATGGTATGACTAGAAATGCATTATAACCAATTATTCTCCAACCTAAAAGGCTATCACTGCCATATTAGGTTTTTCTAATGTACAGTTCATTGCGACACTTTAATTCAACCTATAAAGAAAATTGTTTCGCAAGGTTATTATCTAACCTTAGAGTTTTTATCGTTACAGTTTGCACTCAAGGATGGTGTCTCAAAGCAACTCAACTTTCTACACACTTTACAGACTGTCTATTCACTTAAAGAGTTTTCTATTACTTTCTCATCCCAGTGAACAAATAGTGTAGATGGGTTGACTGAACTGTGCCGTGCCACTCATTGCTGACAAAGCAGCAACTGAATACGAAAGTGGTGCCAGCAAGGATCCAGCTGAGGCCCAAAAAACAACACTACCCCTTTGCCAGCAGCTAAGTACCCCTAAACAAAGATTGCCATCTCGCTTGCCAATGCCACCACTCTGTTGTTCTTGTCGATCTCTACTTCTGGAGAGAAAATCCACTCAGTAAGAACTCGATCGGTAGACACAGCATACAGCTGTGTCCACAGTCTCAAGGCCTGGAAAGGCAACAGCATTAAGAAAGTGTCAATGCTTGGTGGCTGAAGTGGACATTGTTGAGCCATTTCTGTCATATCAGAGAAGAAGGGGCTGGGTGAATTCTGTTCACAGAATAAAGCTTAGCTGAAACAGTTAACTTCAGCATTGTGGCCTTGGAGAGCTGTAAAGGTGGTCAACCGCTTATGTTTTTTTCAGCACTACGTGTTCTAGGACAGGGCTTCCCATCCTGGTCTGTCGTGACCCACATTTGAACACGTGGTAGTTATAAAAACAGAATATCACAAATGAGACAATGAGGTTCAAATCTGAGTTGTTTTCTAACCACTAGTTTTGACTCAAGTTCTATGTTCTGAAATTAGAGAGCCACACAGAACAAGTTTTTCTCACCAAATAAGAGTTTTGATGTCTGGGACAGCATGATGCAACCTCCTGACAACCTCCACAGGTTCCAAATTTTAGATTTTCCCATCATTTGGAAATGTACTGGCTCAGTGCTGAATCATTCATACAATTGTGGTATGATAAGAAGATGAAAGGATTATATTGTACAAGACAGGCAATTGTTGTAATGAGAGGTCCTGTCAGGGAAGGGGTCATCATGGATTCAACAGGGGGAGACCAATCTCTGCCTAACCAAAAAATGTTACACTTGAACATCACAATTTGAACAATGAAGTGAAGTAAATAGTGAAGTAGGAGTAAACATATAAAGTGGCAAGTAAATAAATAAATACTTTGCTTGATACTTTAATTACCATCCTATGTGTGAATGGTACCAATATCAATGTGAACACATCTGGAATCCAATTGGGCAGTTTGCTCTAGAGACCCATTTGAATGGACTGTTTTAGAAAGCAATGGAGGAGCAGTGTAACTTTGAGGTTCTTTTCTTGTATGCAACACATACCGTAAAATTTCACTTACACTTTGAATGTTTCTTACAATGACTTCAGAAGGATGGTTTCTGGCAACAGCAAGAAAAAAAATGAAGAGCAAAAAATATATATCCATCTATAATGGAAAACTACACTCCCCAAATGTTGCCTTTGAGATAATTGCTGCTGCATCGTTGTTCCCACTGCAGTATGTTCTCCCTGACAAGACCTGATTTTCCCTTTGAAGATAATTGCTTTGCAAAATTATTTCTTATTTCCCAACTGTACCAGGTGCGTCATTCTATTTGCTGTATTAGCATGTGTCACTGACAGAAGAGGTGACTGTGTTTGGCCTATGAAGTACATCCTGAGTAAACATAAAAAATCCTATGTAGGAATTGTTTCATGTCCCCTTATCAGCAGGCTACATTGTTGAAGACATAAAGGCCTGCACACAAATACGTGTGTGTGTGTGTGTGTGTGTGTGTGCGTGTCTGTCTGTGTGTGTGTGTGTGTCTGTCTGTGTGTGTGTGTGTGTGTGTGTGTGTGTGTGTGTGTGTGTGTGTGTGTAAATATGTCATTCTGTCTGTAATAAAACAACTTTGTCATAACAAAACTAAAACAAGACTTGAACAGAACACGGCTACAAAAAGTAAAAACAATGTCCGACAAGACATACTAGGGAAGAAGTGACGATAGTGGACACAGGTGAGGGCAGTGGCAACAAACAGGTTTTCGTTCTCCACAGAAAGAAAAGAGGGTGTTGGATCTCATTGACATGGCTGGCCTGATGTGATATTTGTTTGTCTGATCCTAACCTATTCCAGAAAAAAAGGTATCAGTGGTCTAAACTCTAACTTAACTCCAACTATACCTATTTTACCTGTATGCACAAGTATGGCATACAAATTTGGATAAGTCCAGGATAAGGGATACTGAAAAAGCCCATCCTATGCTACTGCACAATGTTTCCACACAAGCCTTTGAAGACACCTATTTGAACTATCCCAATAGTTATTTTGTTAGCTTTACTAGGTAACAAAAACATAAGTATGTTAATTACCAACACATGGCAAAATGTCATTCCTTAAAAAACAAACTTGATTTGAATATAGTTAAACTACAACCAAGCAAGAGCAAACTGTAATTAAATTAATACTCGTTAAACCACATGCAGTTCATTATATCCAAATACTACCGCACGCACATTGACCTCTGCCTGTATTTCTCTTTCCACCCCATTGTAATAGCAAGTTTGAGGCAACTCGCACCGGGCTCCTGCCCTGATTCAAAAACTCGCAAAATAAAAAAGATGCTGGATTGAGGGCCCTCTGTTGAAAACAAACAAATCAATTGCCACGGCAAACAGGTTGCCTACTGGATATATCTCCCATCGGTTGCTGCTCCTCTATGCCAGCGAAAGCCTTTCCCCCTCAGTGTGTTTGAGCAAAAATCTATGTGTAATCAAATTCACACAACTCAGCGTGAGTATCAGCAGGGGGTACAATGTAACTTCGAAAAAAGGCCCTCTCAAGTGGAGGGGTCGCCAGAGAAGCCAACAGCTTTGAGAAATAATGTTCTCCTTCTCACCAGGGTTGATCTCTTTTAAATCTTGGCACACGTTGAAGCCTTCCCAGATGACGTAGTTGACAAGGTTGATTTCTTTGGAATCAGCAATGGTGACAACCGTTTTGGGCTCAAAGACAGCTGGACGGCTCCGTTGACTGACTATCTAAATTGCCACCTTTGGCTTTGCTATTACTTGTGCCAGCACCTGTTCATCAACGTGGAAAAACCCTTCCCCGTGTCATCTGACAATGGACACATAGCCTTTGCATTGATGCACCTTGTTAAATACAAATAAAACATCGGTAAACCAAATGTCAACCCATTGATCCCTTATACTCATCACCCAACCAAGTTTTCCAACCTGCTGCCATTAGCCACATTAGCCTTGTCTCAAACCTGGGTAATTGTCAACTGTCAGATCAAACACTGGGGCACAGAGGGGTGCAGTGTGGTTACCCAGCTTTCTATGCTGAAACCTGACATGCAAGTGTGGAAAAACAGACAGTTGTTAGATAGTAGTAACAACCAGGTCAAACCAAATGATGTGTAGGTTTGTGGTAAACAGGTCAGTGTTAAACGTCCAGGTGTCTTTCAGAGGTCACAAAGAAAAACATTTTATCTCCAATTTTCAATCTCTCCTACATATTTAGCAATAAGGAAGTGTTTGCGTCCATGTATGCTAAAGCAACTGCAAACATATGCTATGCTAAAAGCTATCTCACTATAGGTCAACCACTGTCCCCACTGAAAGCGATGGGCAGGTACTGACATGACTCATTCCCAGCGTCCTCACACCTACTGTAGGCAATGCAGTGTAAAAGCTCAGAATTTCAGCATCATTTGATAATACTGGAAGAATAAACAGCTCTGGCATTTCCATGGATCATATTCATCCTACTTTTCAGCCCTTACTTCCATCCCTTTAAAATTCAGTTGCAGGTGGAATGTACTGAAAAGGTTGATTTGACTATTCATTCAAAGCACACCCACTGCATTGTGCCTGATATGAAGGGTTGAGGCGATCAAGCACATACAGTTAATTTGTACTTGGCTTCTTTTCACCTTAAGCCGTGTACAGTCGTCTTTTGTTAGTATTCTATTGAAATGTTACACGTGATGGTAAGCTGTAGCTTTAGCTGTGGCTTTAATGTAAGATCCCTTGAAGTAGAACAATATTCCTTGTATGATTCATCAGTGTACAATTACAATTATGAATATCTACCTTCTGCACAAACCTTTGTTTTTCATACTGATGACTTTTGCTTTTACCCAAGGCTTACACCAATCTTGCTAGCTTTTCTGATAGGCCAACCTAGCACAATTTGCCGTAACGCTGAGAAGGACCAGCTGAACACAAAATAATAAGCAGTTTAAGAAAGTAAAACTTACCAAATCAGAAACAGTAAAGGGAACACTTACAGCACATGACACAGAGATAAAGTTGACCACTAGAGGGAGAATCTGAAACCTCAGAGGTAAAAGTTTTAAGCTTCAGTGCACTAATACTGAAGTTTAAAACCGTTACCTCATTTTTCATTTACTAGGCTAATAAATAAAAATATAATTCAGAATAAACAGGAAGTCCAAATCAGTTTCACACATATCCATGTATATTTAACAAGAAACAGTAAGAGGACTATATGGCATGTATGTTTCACCACAGGCTTCCTCCAACACCTCTACAAACTGTGGCTCTTCCATTTTACACCCCTTCCATTAAACGGTAAATCAATCTGAGCCCACACATCAGAGGAAACGCTCACCTACATTGCATTGTGCATAGCCCGGGCACCCCACCCACAAGAGACATTGCTAAAACAAGGCGACACAAGGAAATCCCCCATGCCGATTACCTCCCCAAGCACAATATGCACCGTCCAACAGTGGCACGACCGGGGATGGAAATCATGGCCGTATTGAAGCAGCTACACTTGCAAGGCTGGTGTGTAGATCTTTATGGCCTATATAAAAATGGTGTCCCATACTAGTGGATTTTATCCACGCATTTCAAAGGCCTGTGAACAGGACCACAATTGTTTTGAATTTCCTATCTGTATGGACAATTCAACCAATGCGGCTGTATTCTCTCTAGGCCAGCTCCGTTTACACAGTCTGGCTAAAATGTTAAATGTTATGCTCTTATTGCATTATCTACTGCCATCCTGGACTGTAACCTGATCAACTGAAATATTTAACCTAAATGTAATGAGCAATAACAGCAGTGTGTTGAATTCCCATTCAATTTATGGTTTCCTTTTTAAAGGAAGAAACAATGCACTGCTGTCCCTTGAGTGAAATGGGGAAAATGTCACAAAGTATCTGATTTTATAAATGTACTCAAACATTTAAAAGTTTGGAATCACTTTGAAATGTCCATGTTTTTTAAATTGTAAATTTTTATCAATTAAAATAGCATACAATTGTTCAGAAATATAGTGAACAGAGAACAAATGCATTAGAGAAAAATGGCAGATACATTCAATATTTTTTGTCCACTACATGCTTGGCACAAATGCAGAGCAAAGCTTAGAATCGTGTCTTGTTCCTGAGACTGTACTTAGTGTAAGTGTGGTAGATCTTTGTTTATAGCTCAAACCATATTTGTTTATAGCTTTATTTGATATTTGTTTATAGCTTTGAGAAAAAAACATGGCACCTCAAAGCAACAACACTACTTCCAAAAAAGTTGGGAAGCTATGTAAAATGTAATCATTTACACCCTATATTCAATAGAAAATAGTACAAAGACAACATATCAAATATGTTGAAAGTGAAAACTGTTAGTTTGAAAAATATAAGCCCACTTTGAATTTGATGCCAGCAACATGCTGAGACAAGGGCAACAAAAATGGAAAAGGTGTGTAATACAACAAAATAACCTGGTGGAGTATCTCATAACTAATTAGGTCAATTGGCAGTAACATGTTTGGGTACAATTTTGTAGTGGCCGCATTCTTTGGACAGACCAAGATCAACCAGAACCAGAATGATGGGTAAAAAAAGGCATGGAGAAGTTTTGGACTGGCTCATGATCCAAAGCATACCACAGCATCTGTAAAACACGATGGAGGTAGTGTGATGGCATGGGTCACTATGCAATGGCCTAGTCAATCACCTGATCTCAATACAATTGAGGCAGAAAGACCCACGAACAAACCACATCTGAAGACAGCTACAGTAAAGGCCAGGCAAAGCATCACAGTGTAGTAAAGTGTTTGGTGATGTCCATGCGTTCAAAACTTCAAGCAATCATTGCCTGCAAATGATTCTTGACCAAGTATTAAAAATTGACATTTAACTTATGATTGTGTTAATTACATTCGAGCCCCTGAAATAAGGGGACTCTGTATGAACATTTGAGCAATTCCTAAACGTTTCATATGATATTTTAGTTGTACCCCTTGAATTAGAGCTGAAAGGCTGCACTTCAATTGCATCTCAGTTGTTTCATTTCAAATCTAGAATGGTGGCATGCAGAGCCCAAATAATGAAAATTATGTCAATGTCCAAATATTTCCAGACCTAACTGTATGTGATTCAACCATTTCAAGCTAAAACTGGAATTATGTGATCTTTGCTGTACAATATATGAATGACAAACATTGTTGATTTCAGAGGAGCGCATTGGACACTGCAAAAAAATCTCTACCACAGTCACAGATATAATAGAATGTGATCAGTGGGCAAGACAGTTAGGAAAATATTTTTAAGGGGTTGAATACACTTGCCTTCTCAACAAACAAACACAATGAATTAGAACGTAATATGTAAATTGACACATTGTAGAATTTATGTAACGAATAATTCAGGCTGTTGTGGATGGAAAGATGTGTTCTGAATATAGGCCATATTTAATAAATATCAAGAAAAATTAGACAGCTGCTTTATGTATCCATTTACACACATCTTGGTAATACTTTAACAGCTATATGCATACTGCATTATACAGCATATGACATGCACTAAAAGTACAATATAATACTATTACAGTAATAGCATAAGTTAACATAGTTATAGATCCATAATGCATGAAGACTCATTCTTCATTCCATAATTCTTTATAAGTACAATCATAATCATTTGAAATGTACAGCAAAATAGTGCTTTATAATTACTTGTCAATCATTCCTAAAAGATCATACAGCATTATACTCGACTTTGTCAATAAGCATCATATTATTTAATATATTTTTTGTAATAGCACATTTGTAAGCCACTAAAGTCATCTGTGAATTATATTACAGATGTAATACACCTCAAGATTTTTTAATTATACTATTCATGGGAACACACAAGTTGGCAATTTCAAGCTTAAAAAAGGCATTCCTGGTCATCAAGACACTCTCCACTGTGCTGTCAATGAAATATGACACTTTAGCAGGGCCAGCTCCAGTCATAAGCAACATAAGCAGTCACTTTGGGCCCCCCGACTGCTACGGGGCCTTTGACTGCTAACAAGCCCCGAACTATAGAAAAAAAGGGGGCTACAAATCAGAATTTGCTTAGGGCCCAAATGGCTAGAGGTGGCATTGATCTATAGTGGCATTAGTATGCTATAACACACTATAACAAAGATTACAATCAGTGACGCTGTCCCGGGCCCAGGCTTTGGGGGGGCCTATTTGGTTGGGCCCCCCAAGGACTGACTAATTATTTATTAATCAGTCAATCTTGGTATTTAGTATTGCCTAGCTAAAATATTAAACAATAAACGTTTATGACATGTTTTCTGAACGTTGCTATTTATAAATATTTTTGGTCCGTGGTTTGGGTCCTAAACGTTAAGTTTTGTCCCGGGCCCTGGGATTCCTGTCGGCGTCCCTGATATCAATGCCCTAGTAATGTGTGCTGCTCACTGACAAAAACATGAGACTATTAATCACACTAAAGAGCATTATGAAGCTCTTTGATCCTTGAGGGACACTGTGTTTAAAAAAGCGCAATGTTGCTGTACATATAAGTGATTTTGATAAATCTTATAATGCATTATGAGTGCTCATAAACTGAATTATATGTTTTAATGGTTATTACTATACTTATGCTGCATTATAACTGTATTATGTTTCATAATGAGTGCATGTTTAAGGTTTCATAATGAAGTGCTTGCAAAATCTCATCTGGTAGAACCTATGACAGTTTCTGAAATTGTCAGAAACAGGGCCTATCACACTAAAAGGCGTTTGGACACAGGCGTTTTGAACGCATGGGATCAAGAGGAATATCAGATGGTGCTGGTGGACCTCTGTTAAGGGCTCTTCTGTGAATATTTGGTTGATCAATTCCAAACATGTCAAGCATTTTAATTGATTGATATGGAAATAGTCACTGAATAGAATGAGGTGCCCAGTTGGTTACATGATAAATAATTGTGTAAAAGTTGGAAATCCTTTAATGTAACTGCATGATTTTTTGCAAGAGAGGCATGTGTTGCCATGATATCATAGAGCATGAATAATTGAGCTTCCTATCTGGTTGAGGAGTTTACAAATCCTCATCTGTGCTTTCCATAAATATTCAATGTCACGGTCAAGAGTGGCCTCAGAGGACAAAATCCAATTGCTTATCAAATCCATTACCCAATGGGCATTTTTAGACACCTAACAAATGAGCTATCTCATAGATTTCATTTTTTTTGTTACGTGAAATTGGTGTCTTAACCTTAAAACATAACATTTTAGAAGGACTGCCACATGTTGGTGCATTTCCTCAACTGCAATGATGGTAATCTTTATTGTCTCATCCCCAAAAAGTGGGATATTGCAAAATTTTTCAAGTAAAAGATCCAGTTCTATGAAGGATGAAGGAGGTTGAAGTCTTTGCCCTCTACACACCAGAACCTCCCATAGAGGGTCTATGATGTACAGATGTGGAAGTTGAAGAGCCCAGGGAATGCATTTTGACATCCTCCTGGAGTTCAAAAACTCATGAATTAATTTAGAAGATTGTATGGGGGCATAGACGGCTCATGAGCTTACTGCCTAAGCCAACAAGCCATCTTTGGAGGGGCGGTAAGAAAAGGTCAAATTTAAAATGTGCAACTGACATTTATCAAATAAAATGCATATGGTATGTACCATATGAGGTTCCCTGATATTGTGGTTTTGCTGTGAAAGAACATAACTTTTTCATAATACATCATTTTTATTTCACAATGTTGTCAAATTGCATTAGTGGGGCGAGAGCAATATAACCAGATGAAGTTTGACCCTGGTTTCCTTGAGTTAGAGAGCTGCGTGCATAGAGAGACAGTCCCACAATTACTTCCAGTGATTTATGAACTTGCAAAAACAAATCTTAGATGTTTATCGTTATTTTATTTTAACCGTCAGACCTCTTTTATAGCTTACATATACGTACTGCAAATTGGCAATCAGCCTGAAGTGACCTCTGCAGCTGCATTTGAAATTGGGATTCAATTATTTCTAAGTAACATTCCTTTTAGTTATTTCGTAGACATTTAACCAAATACAAATGATGTCATTTATGTCTGCTTTTATGTTTTGCTAAAGCAATAAAGCAGATCTGAAAGTATCATCTGTAAAATACAGTCCCGTCCATACGAGCTACCGTCTTTGAGCAATTTGGCATTTTTAACTGTTCTATTTTGGTCGATTTTTTAGTTTTTTGTTATCCTTACCTTGCCATTTCAAAGACTACTCATAAGGGGCAGACATTAGCAGACAAGTGTGACAATTCAAAGAGAAAGAATAAACAGGGTGCTGAATTGCAGTGAGGAAAAAAACTATATATTGGCCTTTGAAGTGCCCAAGTTGTGCCTGAAGAGTTGGTAATTCCTGGAACTACGTGCAAACTTTGTCCCCCACCCACCCCCCACATACACCACTCAATCATCACGTCTCTCTCTCATTCCATTACTATGCCTCCTAACAAATGGAAATAAATGCATGCATTTCTTAGAAAAAAAGCATTTAATGTTTTATGGATTAACACAGCTTTGAAAGCCGTTGCTCAGCCAGTTCAAAACAAATGAAGAAAATACAAAACAAAATGAAAGTCATAAAGGACATAGACATCTACTAGACCATCCCTCCCTCTGCAGGGTCCAATGTTAACTTTTTTCTCACTGGCCCTATCTGGTCAGCTGGTCTGAAATCTATCATATTTCAATGAATATACTTGCATTTGATATGACATATAAAAGCTGAAAAATATTATAATTTATATAACAATAATACCTTTATAGTCATAAATATGGCACAATACACATTCAATCCAACAGGTAGGGTAGTTGCACAAGTTTGTTTGTGGACTTCTTGTTTGTCACTGCTATTAAATGCTTAGGCAGGCATTGTTAACATAACACTTACTGTCGTTACAGTATGTCCATATGGATTCTTTAGCCGTATTCATGGACTGTCATCATTAATATTTATAATTTATGTTGGCCCGTGCTTTGGGTCCTAAACGTAAAATTTTGTCCTGGGCCCTGAGATTCCTGTTGGCGTCCCTGGTCAAGGACGTCGTCCGTGACTGGTTTCTTCCTCTTCACAAGATCGTAGGTGGTTGCAATTAGTTTTTCACTTTGGCTTCTCGCTGCCTCATTAATTTGGCGCAAGCAGACGCTCATTGGTTCAGCCATAGGGTTGTCCACAGCCCATTTGGCCAAAACACATACTGCAGGGACTAAGGAGCATGTAGTTGTTTGTTCCCTTGAAAAACGACACTGCTTTATCAGCTTTCATTGGGAATGCAGAACGGCAGTACATGTGTCGCTTGCCTTTATTGTTTTCGATCCACGGAAACGGTTCTTTCCACATATGATGCCGTGTTTGAGTCCCTCTCTAGAATGCACTATGAAATAAGATGGGTCAAAACAGAGCCATCAAATTCTCAAAGAGATGACATCAGTACTGTACCACAAGGATAGTGGAGAACAAGTGGTTTCGAAATATCTTAATCCGAGAACAAGCAAAAATTGAAGCGGGAAGAGTGCGTTTTAATGTGCATTTAAACGAAACATTTAAAGTTTAATTGGAGAAATGCAATTGTATTTGTCTACTGGCCCAACATCAGGTCTTACTGAACATTATGTTAATGTTGAACACTGCTCTGGCTTTCCCAGCCTTTCTTTCTCTCACTTCCAATTGCACATTGGATATTTCCTGCTTTTGTTTAGCTAATGCTCAAACATTTATGCTATTATAGACAGCACTGAAACCAAACATCCTGCATACCAACAAGTTCTCTAGAAATGACAATGAAAATATTTCAGCAACCTTTTCCCCTTAAGCCCTTTCTTAATGTGATTGTGGGGACATTACAGCTACAAATTTGGTTCCTGTAAGGAACTAGGCACACCCCTTATTTTCAGCTCAGATCACTGATGTGATTGGCTGAAAAAAGTTTCTAACTTGTTTTACACACAAAACTATGTTA
Organism: Esox niger; assembly: GCA_016801105.1. Lineage (NCBI taxonomy): Eukaryota > Metazoa > Chordata > Actinopteri > Esociformes > Esocidae > Esox > Esox niger. The sequence goes on along the minus strand of JACXGJ010000788.1, from coordinate 38,605 downwards.
ATGAAATAAATGAGGTTTGGGATAGTAGTGTTTTGTGGTCCATTCACTCTTCAGATGATACAGCCTACTGGAGCTGAAAATGACTCACTCAGTCTTACTTCGAATAGTCTCCCTTTGAAGAGAGATATCTCAAGAACACTCAGAAATATATTCTAACTTCTAATGCATGTCATGTAGTATTCCACCTGCAGCTCACAGTCAGTTGAAAGCATCTCATTTTTACCTTCTGTCGTTTACACCGTTGTTCTTTTGTGTTCTACTGTTGTTTTCCGAGTGTAGTGTCTTGACGTCAACATTTAACAGCCTATAGTGAAATCCTTATTCACTTTTCTCCTCTAGCACCACCGTTTGGTTGAACCAAGATTGTGTAACAGAGCTTATCCAGTTAGAGTATTTCCTGAACAAGCACACTCTGAAATTAATTGAAAGTTTTAGCTATTACCTCTCTGTGACATACAATGACTCCAGTAAGTACTGGAGAATGACAAATGTCACAATATGGACACTGTGATCCTGAATCTTGTTTGAAGTTCCTGGATAAAAGAGACACTATGACGTTCAAGGGACATTCCTAGCTTGGAGGGAGTTTTGATACCTTCATTCTTACCTTCCTCCCAGCCCTGTGGACTTGCTCTCTTCCGTTCAATCTTCTTGCTACCCTCTTCCCAGGGGTTCTCTGCCGCCACCACACTCCATGTGAAATCAGGGTTCTCATCTGTGTACAGGTGGTCACATGACTTCCTCCTGCCGGGGCACCTGGTATCTAAAGGAGCAGTTAACATAATGTATGAAGCAAGGGGAAAACTGTGTAAAGAAATAATACACTTGCCACTTAATACCACCCCCCCATCTTTAACGTGGACAGACAAGGTAGACATTAACGACATTTAGCAAACAGTCTCAAACAGTGACAGACAGAAGTGAGTGCATACATTTTCATATGGGCCCTGGAATCAGAATTAATCCCACAACACCATGCTCTACCTACTGAGCTCTACACATGACAGCAATATTTCTGGAGGTCCACCGTCTGTCGTTCATAGAAGGGAGGAGGCAACCTCGATTATAATTAACTGTGAGAGACGCTAACGGGATAAAAAAAATTGTGGGAAGGGAACACAAAGGCAACGGGCAACCACTTGAGAAATAATTCAATTTGCAGAGCCCATGGCAACTCTCCCTCCTCGGCTAGGTATCAAAATCCACAGGGGTTGAGGTAAAATGTCTATATTCAAGGGGAGGTTAGCCTACTGTCTTAGTGCTTTGAAACAATTTGTTATTACAATAATAAACATTTGGGGAAAAAAGTATCAGATAGTGTGCACTACGTGTGATTTTCTATCTCCCTCCTGCCCTTCTTCATCCCCTCCATCTATCCCTTCATCTGTCCATAAACGCAGTGTTCCCTCCCAAGGGGGTGCCACCAGCAGAGAAGCAGAGATGTCCCTGCGGTTCCGATAACTGACAATCTGTCTTTCGGAGTGCTTTACCAGTTTCAGATGGGATTCCCACCATGGGTTCTTGTACAAAGGAGCCCCAAGCTGAGTGCATCTATCAGCCCCGCCATCCATTCTCCTCTCGGGGGTCCTCGTTCACTGGCTGCTTTACACAGCAACCCACTGAGGTGGCAGACACGAAACGTGACCACACAGCTGTAAAGATCTTTGACTATGGTGTTCCTTGTTTAACCACATCATTGAAAACATGTTAGCGAGAAGCACATCTATGGATTAGACGTTGATAATGGAACAGGATGGCTGCATGTCGTATGGGCCCTGATTTATTCAGTCAGGAACTGGAGTCAAGCTCAGGAAAGGATGAAACCTGATCATCAGTTCACAGCAATGAGCAGTACAGTACAGTTAGAAGTAGGTAAATGGCTGTGTACGTATATACATAATATACATGTATGCAAAATATACATACACAGCCATTTACCTACTTCTAAGATCTCTGCGATATTATATATATATATATATATATATATATATATATATATATATATATTAATACAAACGGTGATATGTCCTAGGTTGCTTAACACATCTAAATGTGAATAACAGGAAATTAAAGCTGAAATTCCGAACTCTTTTCTCATACTCCTTTTTTGATCATAAACCCAAATATATATATATATAGTCCCCTCTAAAAGAATTGGAATGGCAAGGCTGATTCCTTTAATTGAGTAAATTATGTCAAGACATTTTCCTCTTTATTCTAAATACTTTTGGAGGGGAAAAAGGGGAAAGTTCTGACATGATTTATCTTTGTCAAAATTTTTTACATCACAAAAACCTGGTATTTTTAGGGGTGTGTAGACTTTTATACCCACACTAGGTATATATGTATATATATATATATATATATACATACAGTGGGGCAAAAAAGTATTTAGTCAGCCACCAAATGTGCAAGTTCTCCCACTTAAAAGGGAGAAAGGCCTGTAATTTTCATCATAGGTACACTTCAACTATGAGAGACGAAATGAGAAAAAAAAATCCAGAGAATCGCATTGTAGGATTTTTTATGAATTTATTGGTAAATTCCTCTGTAAAATAAGTATTTGGTCACCTACAAACAAGCAAGATTTCTGGCTCACACAGACCTGTAACTTTTTTAAGAGGCTCCTCTGTCCTCCACTCGTTACCTGTATTAATGGCACCTGTTTGAACTTGCTATCAGTATAAAAGACACCCGTCCACAACCTCAGTCACACTCCAAACTCCACTATGGCCAAGACTAAAGAGCTGTCAAAGGACACCAGAAACAAAATTGTAGACCTGCACCAGGCTGGGAAGACTGAATCTGCAATAGGTTAGCAGCTTGGTGTGAAGAGATCAATTGTGGGAGCAATTCTAAGAAAATGGAAGACATACAAGACCACTGATAATATCCCTCGATCCGGGCCTCCACGCAAGATCTCACCCCGTGGGGTCAAAATGATCACAAGAACGGTGATTAAAAATCCCAGAACCACACGGGGGGACCTAGTGAATGACCTGCAGAGAGCTGGGACCAAAGTAACAAAGGCTACCATCAGTAACACACTACGCCGCCAGGGACTCAAATCCTGCAGTGCCAGACGAGTCCCCCTGATTAAGCCAGTACATGTCCATGTCTGAGGTTTGCTAGAGAGCATTTGGATGATCCAGAAGAGGATTGGGAGAATGTCATATGGTCAGATGAAACCAAAATATAACTTTTTGGTAAAAACCCAACTCATAGTGTTTGGAGGAGAAAGAATGCTGAGTTGCATCCAAAGACTCCCATACCTACTGTGAATCATGGGGGTGGAAACATCATGCTTTGGGGCTGTTTTTCTGCAAAGGGACCAGGACGACTGATCCGTGGGAAAGAATGAATGGGGCCATGTATTGTGAGTTTTGAGTGAAAACTTCATTCCATCAGCAAGGGTATTGAAGATGAAACGTGGCTGGGTCTTTCAGCATGACAATGATCCCAAACACACCATCCGGGCAACGAAGAGCATTCGGAAGAAGCATTTCAAGGTCCTGGAGTGGCCTAGCCAGTCACCAGATCCTAACCCCATAGAAAATCTTTGGAGGGAGTTGAAAGTCCGTGCTGCCCAGCGACAGCCCCAAAACATCACTGCTCTAGAGGAGATCTGCATGGAGGAATGAGCCAAAATACCAGCAACAGTGGGTGAAAACCTTGTGAAGACTTGCAGAAAACGTCTGACCTCTGTCATTGCCAACAAAGGGTATATAACAAAGTATTGAAATTAACTTTTGTTATTGACTAAATACTTATTTTCCACCATAATTTACCAATAAAGTCCTAAAAAATCCTACAATGTGATTTTCTGGATTTCTTTTTCTAATTTTGTCTGTCATAGTTGAAATGTGCTTATGATGAAAATTACAGGCCTCTCATGTTTTTAAGTGGGAGAACTTGCACAATTGGTGGCTGACTGAATACTTTTTTGCCCCCCTGTATCCCTAAGTATTTATAAGCAGAGACTTGATTCATTTGAAAGCCATCATAGCATGTGAATGCAAGTGTATTTTCAACCAGCTTTTCAGACTTTTTATGAATCAGAAAATGTGTTTTCTTTTAAATTAAAAAAAGGGTTACTAAAAAGGGTTACGACAAGGGTTTTAAAAAAGACATTTGTAGTATCTTAAACTCTGTGTCCAGTTGCAATAAAGCTTGGTCAGCCATTGAAGCATTAGAGTACATGACAATAGATGAATTTTACTCTGTCTTATCTCAATAGCGAAAACATTTATGTAAAGTGTGAACAGTAATGGATCAAGCATTAAAGAGCCAGACTTCTTTCCTAACAGCCTGAGTCCTTTCCTTAAGAGAGTCATGAAACGACATGCATCCTGTCCTAGTCCTATTGACAACAGCTTTCTCAAATGTATTGCATGGTCTACAGTGTCAAAGGCTTTAGACAATTCCACAAGCAAGCTGGCACAGCACTTCTTATTGTCTAAGGCAGTGGTGTCCAAACTATTCCACGGAGGGCCGTGTGTCTTCAGGTTTTCGCTCTCTCCTTGTACTTGATTGACTAATTAGGTTACTAATTGGTTAGTTTCTACATTCACCTGGTTGTTAAGGTGTGTCAATTTATACGAAAAACCAAATACTTGCAGACACACGGCCCTCCATGGAATGTTTGGACACCCCTGGTCTAAGGCATTAGCAATATCATTTACAATATGCATTTTGGCTATAGAAGTACTGTGTTTAGGTTTGAAACTAGATTGATTGCTGGAAAGAGTATTGTTAATTGGAAATAATTATTAAAGTTCCTTATTCAGACTGATGTGCATTATTGAAATCTTTAAATCTGGTGCATCATACAGGGTTTTTGTAAGCCATTGAGTAGACAAAAGATATGTTCCTTATTATGTCACACCAACTGTCAAACATGGAGGAGGAAATGTGATGATCAGTGGCTCTTTTGCTGGGTCCAGAATTGGCGACTTGCACAGAGTAAGTGGCACCCTCAAGTGAAACGTCTACCACAGGTCTTTTCAATGCCATTCAATACCCACTGGGTTACGCCTAGTTGGGCAGAGGTTAATCCTCCAGCATACATAATGAACCATTCCAACAGATCATCTACAAATAGAGAACATTCTAGACCACTGACAATCTACATATGATAAGTAGTACCACAAGTTAATGGCCAAGAGCTGACTGAAAGATGCACATAGAAGTCTCAATAATACCCACGGTAACATTAAGTGATTGTGAGATGCAGTGGTAAAGAGAGGCAAAAACAAAAGTAATAAAACAACACAGACAAAAATAATTACATTCTTGTCTTTATAGATAAGCTTACAGTACCACACGGTCTCAAAATCGGCATAGACACAATAACCTGTGAGGTGCTGGTGAAAACAAGGATCCTAAATACACATCATAATTACAAAGCAAAAACAGGTGTGTATGTGACGGGTGCGCTGCTGCCATCTGCTCCAGCCGGGGGTTTGTACACCGGTAAGGTTGAGCTCTGGAGAGTGTTAGAGCACGGAGCAGCCGTCACAGGGATCTATAGGCCTATCTTGCCACCAGCAATTTCATGAGTCAATTGTCAGAAAGAGACTGGACAAAATTGGCCAACATGAGAGGTCAAGAAAGAGGAAAACCTTGCTCTCAACAAAAAATATGAAGACATAACAGAAGTTTGCCAAAGAAGACCTGGGTAAGATTAAAACTTCATGAACAATATACTCAGGATAGATGAGTCAAAGGTGGAGTTGTTGGGCCGCAATACCAGAAGCCATGTTTGTCAAAAACAAATCTCTGCCAGTGAACAGAGGAACCTCTTACCCTTCATAAAGAGGCAGTGGCATTATGGTTTTGGACTGCCTCGCCTCGGGCCTGGTGAGTCAGCCATGAATTTCATATTGTACCAGAGAATTCTTTCTGGAAATCTGTCAAAAAGCTAAAGCTGGATTGATCATGGATCTGGAAGCAGGACAATGATTTAAAACACACAAGCAAAGCAACAACTAAATTGGTCAAAAATAAGAAATGGAGATTTAAGGAATGAGTCAAAGCCCAGATCTCAATCCTGTCAAAATGCTGTGGGGAGACAGTAAGATAGGCCCTGAACAATGTACCTCCCAATCAATGTAAGAGACTGATAAACAGTTACAAAAACAGCCACATGAAATTATTCAGTCAAAAGGGTCGACACAAACTATTGATCCTCGGGGTGTATATACATTTTCTATGAAAATGCATTTAGTTTATTTTGTCTTTGCCAAGTATAAAAATTCTGTGTCATCTGTTAAATAATGTTACTTATGTCTGTCAATGGTGTGGAAAATGAAGATTACGTATCCCAACACGGTCTTACAATGTCAATGTCATGGGTTGTGTGTGTTGTAAGGAGACCTGATTTGTTACAAAATGCACAAATGTATAGCCTATTATTTTTGCTTTATAGAGAGGCCTGATTTGCATGATGCTGTACGATGTATTAGTGTTTGTCAATCAAAACCTGGTAAAAGATAGAGTGTCTCTACTGTATGAACGGAAGGTTGGACTGCAGCAGTACATGCGCATTGGAGGCAACAGCTTAGACCACACTAGGCCACAGAATGTGTTTGCTATTGACCTAAGGCTTGTACAGTAAGGAAATAGACACACAAGAACAATGTTTTTAGTTGTTAGAGATGAATACAATTTGAACTTCTGCATACTGAGACATAGTCAGGTAAACAGGAACAACAATTGTCAACAATTTTGAGGACTAGAGGTAAACAGCACAAAGGATACTAATAAACAACCACTAGCTACAGCAAACCCCCTCAACTACCCCCTCAACTACTCCAGCATCAAACTTAACCTGATACCCCCAAAATCCCCAATGAGATACAGCACACAAATACAAACAATGCAATGCAAGCAATCCCAAACAACTGCAGATAAAAATACTGATACAAATAAGAATACCAAAGTATCCTGAACTACCAAACCCAAACAGATACCCTCATACATCCTAACCTACCGCAAATAACCCCAAATGATTAGTAACCATTAGATTTTATCTCTGAAAATTGCATGCACATTCCACAGCTAAGGATCGTAAATGAGGGTTATCCAAATTCGGAAAAGGTTTGGGGCATAAAGTAGAGTTCATCAATGATAATATTAGTTTGTTGGTATTGACAGCAACCATGTGGAATTCAGTCAGTGGCCAGTGAATTAGATTTCTCTGGGACTTTCCTGAACAAGAACTCTAACTCTGTTAAATGAGGTGTTATTTGAGGAGCACTGCATTAGGGCTGCTTTAAAATGCTTCGCTGCACTGTTGAAAAATAACCTGCTTTAAAGAACATTAGGAACACTGGTTCCCTGGCCATGATGGGGGAGGTAATAGTTTTGATAGTTCAAATGTTTTATTTGGCAAACATCCAAAACCATCCCACATAACCCAGAAACACTAAAAACTACTGCAAACAATCTCAACTAATGTCAAATTACACCAAACAATCCCTTCATAGCAAGCTACCTAATTCAACCCCAAACGTCTCCCAACAAATGTCACAAAGTACCTAAACAACTGTATATTTGGGTAGTTAGGCTATACTTTAGGCACCAGTTTAGGGTTGTTTGTGTCAAATTTTGGTATTTTTTTAGGGTAGTTTGAGGGTTTGGGGTTGCTTGGTGTATTTCTTTGCGTTTCATGGTTATTTGGAATGATTAGTAGGCCACAGCAGCGATAATTGTTGAGTAAGTTTATATCATTCAGGAACAAGTTTGTACTTTGTTTGCATTCTATTTTTGACTATGTGTATAGCAGTTAAATTCTGTACCACAGTCTGATTGAATCTGGTGAGATTAGGCTTAGTTTGCCTCAGTAGCTGAGCTGAGAGGAGAGAATTGTTATGACGGGTTCTCTTCTGGTGCTCAGGATCCTCCATTTTTAATTCACATCAGCTGGAACTGCAAATGTTAGGATTTCTAAATATGTTTATTTTTTGGGTTTGTCTAAAGTTCTTTGTTAGTTGCTGAAATATGTAGTAACTATCATAACTCATCATTACATTCTGCACTTAACATGCTTCTGTAAAAGCTCAGGTGTTTTGATATACGACAGCATCTGCCATATGAACAAATGGACACATGGTTTTATGTCTGTGGTGTCACCATTAGTTGAACTGACTACAAAAAATCTCAAGATTTTTTTGATGACCCTAAGGTCAAAGTTTACACATACACACATACACATGAACATATGTGTTCGCCAACTTCGACTGGACATATAAATGTCAACCTTTATTGGATGACTTATAGATCAGAACCCACAAGGACGTGTGCACATGCAGGAATGTTTACATCGAGTTGGGCTAGGATCCAAATGAATTGTTGAACAGGTCAGAGTTTAATTTACACGCTGGAGAAATGTCTGTATTTGTGTGTGTGTAGCGGTATATTCACCAATACAGTGGACATGTAGGAGCAGATGATCTGATTTGTTCATTATTCCTATTGGTGAATGTCGAGTTCACAACCGCTAGGTCACATTGGGCTATAGACCTGGGAAATGAACTTTTCATGGATAACAAGGTGGTCTACTTTGGAGTGTTTTTAATTCTGCAGGCCTATGTGATATCCCCTCAAATAATATACAGTTTCTTTGGTGAGAAGAGAGTCCTACTGTAGATCATGTATTCATCACCCCCTTTGATGAAATACAAATTAAGAATTGAAGGTGTGACTCCAGACTAAGTACAATTGACATTACCATTGCAATACTGTAATATTAGTTTCCGTAGAAGGAAGATTTCATCATCTTGACTCCAGATACAATTGATGTTAATGGAGGATTTTTCCCATTAGCCGCTCAAACATATGGATGAAAATGTGGACCCTGAAGCAATGCAGCATAACAGAAGGCAGTTTTTGTCAGTTCCCTATCGGACATATGCTCGAAGTGGTCATTTGTGAATATACAAACAGTCGTCACTGCAGGGTCTCAAATAGTTTGTTTTCAGGAGAAGAGAATTCTTCAGAAAAAAAATCTTAGATGTTGCGTTCACTGGGCCACAGGCAATCGGTAATCAAATGTAATTTTTATCCCAGTGAGTTAGTTGAATGTATTAATAACAGAATAACATTTATCAGCTGGACTGGCAGAGCTAGGACGACTGCTTTTAAATTAGCAGATTTCTTTCCATATGATTGAATAATGCAAAAAATCCTCCATTATCACCAATTATATCTGCTGTGGAAATTGCAAAACCTGACCTACTACTTAATGTCCACACTGTTGGAGTGAGGCTATCAATTCTGTAAAACATTTCCAGTTTCAACTTTGCCTCTAACTAAAGGATGGTGACTAATTCACAATCAGCTATGGTTTCTACAGATATGTTCTAGACAATTGTCATAGATCCTGAGTTTTTTTTCCTACGCAATGAACTAGAAATATTTTCTCACTATAAAACAACGATATATTGTTTGGAAGGACTGCATTCACCAGCAGGAAGAACAGGAAACAAAACCTTGTTCCACATGTCTGCTGCATTGATAATAGACCACCATATACACACACACTTCACCATTGACTAAATAAAACACCCTAAAAATATTTACTCTCCAAGTAAAATGAATATGCGCATAATCAGTGACACACCTCATGTACCCTTATTCTGCATTCATTCACACCCAGAACAAAAATTATTAACAGACCGGCTAATAAATAACCTCTGTCCTTTATCTGGACACTTTTTGGTTCCGGGTTTTCTAATATGCATCCTCCAGACTTTTGACCTATGGAAAATCCATCACATTATATAAGGTATTGATGTCCATGAACCTCTCACCTTCATAAAACAGAAACCTGCTTGTCCCCAATCCATATAGCAGAACTATTTTGTGAGAGCAACATTCTGTATTTTCTGATGCAATGTCATAAGATACACAAAAGCATCACCATGAATAAGGAACTAGGCTAATTCAGAAAATAGTTAACATTTATGACCACCAAATAAATAAATAAGGGCCTTTTAGCTGTGGCACAGAATTATTTTTATCCCAGCGAGGGGTGTCATGATTAAATAAGGAACCACGGATTTAGATATGAGGATTTATGCAGACCTCATGCATGTACTTTGTTTTATATCCTGATGTTATAGCTACATATCTTTATATGCACCAGCATCATTGCAGGTTTTACTAGTCAGACCTGGAAAACAAACTGGCAAACACCACATAATGGAGACGATCCTGCTCTGATGACATTTACACGACTCTAGGCTAGAGCATTATGTGGTTTGTGTGTGTGTCTGTGTGAAGGTTTGATTAATCATTTGCATTTGTGTGTACCTTTTTGTGTATTTGTATGTGTGTATGAGTTATACTTTCACACCTGTTCCATCTGTCGTGAAATCCCTGCAGGCTAGTCAGTTTACATCACAAAACGTTCAGTACTGCCCATGCAAAATGTGTGAGTGCTGTGAATGTTTAAATGTGAGATAATATTTTTTACAAGTACTACTACTAACAGTGCCTGTCTATCAGAAAAAAAATTATAGTAATACCAGATGCACCAATGCTGTAGGAAAACAGAAACACTATGTTTAACCAACTGTAGCCTAGATTCAGAGGAAAAGGGGGCATATGGTATGACTGATCAGATGAAGAGGAAAAAGACAGGAAACACATTTGCTGGCCTATTTGTTATTTATCCTCTCTCATGGTGCCATACAGTAGTAGCTGTCCTGATTACATAAAAAAATTGAAAATTAATGTAAGTAACACTAAGGCATATTTAGAACACTTAACTCCAGTCTGACTGTAATCTTAATAGCATGCTTACCTGTTTGGTTATCTTGCATGTCCATCTCATTTTTACTTCTAGTCCTTTCATTTGAATTATTCACATGAATCACCAGGTATTACCACATACTGGCTACAATGTGAATTTATTGTAGTGCTGCTTTGATGCTGGTGTGTTTGGACGATTGCAAAAACCAACTACATGTGCCAAATTATAATTAATCTAAAGATTTTAACAGAAAACATACAATAGCCAGTTAAATATTTTCTTTTTTTCCGATTCATCACGTCCCTAATACAGTCCCCTTCAAAAGTATTGGAACGATAAGGCAAATTCCTTTGTTTTTGTTGTTCTATGAAGACATTTGTGTTTAAGATCACAAGAGGAGTATGAGACAAGAGTTCAGAATTTCTGCTTTCATTTCCTTATGTCAGGTTCCGTTCATTTGATATCAATGAACAAAATTAACGCAACCAGAAGTCAGGGGAGAGACATCTTTTTTCAGAATGAGACAACAATGTTAACCTTCCATAGTTATTTCATTTTTATCTCCTCAATAATTACAAGTTAATGACAGATTTTAATACGAATACACATAGCGATTGTAGCCAACCCTTACACAGTCTATTATCCTCCAATAAGAAAGGTTTATCCTACATGGTACGCTTGTATGGTAAGTTCCAACCTCCACTATGGTCTATGGGTCTATCGATATTATCTATGACAGTCCTATGCGCAGTTCCTAGCAGGAGGTGTGGACAGGGTGTTTGGGGCCAATCAGTAATGGCCACCACATCATATCTATTGTCAGTTGAGAGAAAGTAGGCTTGAGAAACTCAACAGAACACAGAGGTACTAATTAACTCTTGGGCACAGGTGTATATATAGAACACATGTCCTGTCTATGCCTCCTGCTAGGAGTTGCCCATTTAACTGTCACAGGCTTGAGGGATAGGACCATTGGCCATATGTTGGAACAACCCATACAAGGGTCATTTAGGCCTTTCTTATTGGAGGGTATTTGGCTGGGTTTGACCCTAGGCCGCCTCCCTTGTATAATAAGTACTGTGGAAATTCCTGTATTCTTTGGAGAATCACAAAGGAACATCAACGTCTCATGCTGAATAAAATGGCTCTCCCCTGACTTTGGTTGCATAACTTTTGTTCTTGTTAGTCAGCGTTAGTCAGCACATATGCGTTGTGTTAAGTTTCCCATGCCATTTACTGTCACTGGTATTCACATCTAGATGTATTAAACAACTCAGGACATACCACACTTTGTTTGAACCCACCCATTTTTCAAGTGAGCAAAATTATTGGAACGCGAGGTGTTGCCTTTTAGGTTGATTGTTCAAATATAGCAAGCACAACAATTTGGAATGTCCTGAAAAAGAAACAAACTACTGGTGTACTGAGCAACTGACGCCGAACAGGTCGGCCAAGGAAAACAATAGTAGATGATGACAGAAATATTGTGAGAAAACCCCCAAAACATCAATAAGTGACATCACCAACGACACCCACAGTGCAGGGGTGAAGGTATCACAATCCACTGTTCAAAAAAGACTCAGAGAGTAGAAAAAGACTCAGAGAGTAGAAATTGTGGTGTGGCTGTCGACATCACCAACGACAGCCACACCACAAGATGCAAACCACTGACAGTAGGAATCGGAAGGCCAGATTGTCATTTGCAAAGATGTGCAGAGATGAGCCGAAAAAGTTCTGGAACACACTCTTATCGACTGATGAGATCAAGATTCATCTTTAAGAAAGTGATGGAAAGGCCAAAGTGTGGAGAAAGAAAGGAACTGCTTAAGATCCGAAGCATACAAGCTCACCTGTGAAGAATGGTCATGGCTTGGGCGTGCATGGCTGCTTCTGGAACAGGCTCATTAATATTTATTAAGAATGTAACTGGTGATGGTAGCAGCAGAATTAATTCAGAAGTGTACAGAAACATTTTGTCTGCCAATTTATGGAGAAATGCACTGAAACTAATCGAGGGGAAGTTTATCATGCAGCAGGACAATGACCCAAAGCACACTGCCAACAAAACAAAAGACTTCATCAGGGGAAAAAAGTGGAAGCCTCTAGACTGGCCAAGTCAATCACCTGATCTTTACCCAATAGAGCATGCATTTCCCTTCCTAAAGAGGAGACTGAAGGGAGCAACATTCTGAAACAAAAAAAAACAGAAAGATGCTGCAGCAAAAGCCTGGAATAGCATCACAAATGAAGAATGCAACAGTTTGGTGATGTCGATGGGTCGCAGGCTTGAGGCAGTTACTGCCAGCAAGGGTTATGCCACCAAATATTAAATGTTATTTATTTCAAGAAGATTTGTTCCATTAATTTTGCTCATCTAATAAAAACGGTGATATGTCCTAAGTTGTTTAACACGTCTAGATGTGAATACCAGGAAATTAACACTGAACTCTTGTCTCATACTCCTCTTTTGATATTAAACCCAAATGTCTTCAGTGCACTACAAAAACAAAAGGAATTTGCCTTACCGTTCCAATACTTTTGGAGCGGACTATATATACAGTATGGCTGGATGTGAAACTTTCTTATAAATAGATGTTGATGAACTCTGTAAATGGCTAAAGATCAAGCTAAGCCTTCTTGCCACAAAGCAAAAATGGTTCTGGACTGATTTTAGGAACACAACAATGAGTTTAAGGTGTTGACATGGCCTCCTAATTCCACAGTTCTCATTCCAGTTGAGCATTTGTGGGAAGTCTTGGACAAACAGTTTCGATCCATGCAGGTCCCACCTTGCAACTTACAGGACGTAAGAATCTGCTGCTAATGTTTTGGTGCCAAATACCACAGCACACTTTCAGATCTCTAGTGGAGTCTAGCCTCGATGGGTCAGGGCTGTTTTTGTGGCATAAGGGGGACCTACACAATATTTGGCAGGTGGTTAAGTGTTAGGCAGGTGGGTGATCAGTTTATATAGCTCTAGAAATATTTAAGAGACCACTGCACCTTTTTCATTCCTTTCCCCAAAAAATGGAAAGGAAGATTTTGAGTGAGGAAAAGACGGGTTACAAATTTGAGTACACTGCAAATTTAACGCTTCTGCAATTCACTGAAACCTAACTTTTTTACTTTTCTGGAAAGAAAAGAACAAGGTACAGTGGTCTCTTCATTTTTTTTCCAGAGATGTATATATAGGTTATTCTCAAAACATTTGAATATAATGGAACGTTTTTTTTTGTGTAATTCAAAATAACTGACACCTTAATATATTATTGATTTATTGCACAGAGTGAAACATTTCATGCACTTTTTTGATTCAATCTTGATGATTACGGCATACAACTCACAGTAATTAGAAAACCACTTTGCGCTGTTCAGTGAATGTATTAGCGTTGTGTAAGATCTTTCATTTCTTGGCAAAGAAATTTCTTGGAATAGCCTTCTTTTCTCAAAACAAGAAAAGTCTGATGAGGTTCAGAAAAAAAGTTTGAGCCTGTGATCAAACCCACAATAGCTGATGCACCAGATGCTCAACTAGTGTAAAGGACAGTTTTATTGCTCCTTTAATCAATTAAGTGTGTAAAATGATAAACTTGGATTAGTAAACACAATGTGCAATTGGAATACAGGAGCGATGGTTTCTGATATTCCACAAAAAATCTGCCATTTCCATCTACAGTAGACATTTACAAAATGTCCAATGTCTACACTGGATTTCTAATAAATTGGATGTTATTATAATGGACAAAACAAGACCATTTCTATGTGACCACAAACCTGTCAATGGTAGTGTTCAGTATATTGTATGTTTTTTTATATATACAGTGGGGAGAACAAGAATTTGATACACTGCTGATTTTGCAGGTTTTCCTACTTACAAAGCATGTAGAGGTCTGTTTTTATCATAGGTACACTTCAACTGTGAGAGACGTAATCTAAAACAAAAATCCATAAAATCACAGTGTATGATTTTTTTAAATATTAATTAGCATTTTATTGCATGACATACCTATTTGATACATGAGTAAGGAGAACTTAATATTTGGTACAGAGATCATAAGTGTCCTGTGGTTCTCTACCAGGTTTGCACACACTGCAGCAGGGATTTTGGCCCACTCCTCCATACCGACCTTCTTCAGATCCTTCAGGTTTCGGGGCTGTCCCTGGGCAATACGGACTTTCAGCTCCCTCCAAAGATTTTCTATTGGATTCAGCTCTGGAGACTGGCTAGGCCACCCCAGGACCTTGAGATGCTTCATACGGAGCCACTCCTTAGTTGCCCTGGCTGTGTGTTTTGGGTCGTTGTCATGCTGGAAAACCCATCATCAATGCTCTTACTGAGGGAAGGAGGTTGTTGGCCAAGATCTCGCGATACATGACCCCATCCATCCTCCCCTCAATACGGTGCAGTCGTCCTGTCCCCTTTGCAGAAAAGCATCCCCAAAGAATGATGTTTCCACCTCCATGCTTCATGATTGGGATGGTGTTCTTGGGGTTGTACTCAGCCTTCTTCTTCCTCCAAACACGGCGAGTGGAGTTTAGACCAAAAAGCTCTATTTTTGTCTCATCAGACCACATGACCTTCTCCCATTCCTCTGGATCATCCAGATGGTCATTGGCAAACTTCAGACGGGCCTGGACATGCGCTAGCTTGAGCAAGGACCTTGCATGCGCTGCAGGATTTTAATCCATGACGGCATAGTGTGTTACTAATGGTTTTCTTTGAGTCTGTGGTCCAGCTCTCTTCAGGTCATTGACCAGGTCCTGCGGTGTAGTTCTGGGCTGATCCCTCACCTTCATCCTGATCAGTGATGCCCCACGAGGTGAGATCTTCCATGGACCCCCAGACCGAAGGAGATTGACAGTCATCTTGAACTTCTTCCATTTTCTAATAATTGCGCCAACAGTTGTTGCCTTCTCACCCAGCCGCTTGCATATTGTCCTGTAGCCCATCCCAATCTTGTGCAGGTCTACAATTTTATCCCTGATGTCCTTACACAGCTCTCTGGTCTTGGCTATTGTGGATAGGTTGGAGTCTGTTTGATTGAGTGTGTGGACAGGTGTCTTTTATAGAGGTAACGAGTTCAAATAGTTGCAGTTAATACAGGTAATGAGTGGAGAACAGGAGGGCTTCTTAAAGAAAAACTAACAGGTCTGTGAGAGCCGGAATTCTTACTGATTTGTAGGCGATCAAATACTTATGTCATGCAACAAAATGCAAATTAATTATTTAAAAATCATTCAATGTGATTTTCTGGATTTTTGTTTTAGATTCCATCTCTCACAGTTGAAGTGTACCTATGGTAGATCTCTACATGCTTAGTAAGTAGGAAAACCTGCAAAATCAGCAGTGTATCAAGTACTTATTCTCCCCACTGAATATGTACAGTGTGGCTCTTGACCCAATACCGGATAAACGGATGAAGATGAGATGGGACACGGTGGCTCTCATGTGTTCACTCTTGGACATTGAAATCAAAATGGATTTAACTCTTTTTTACCCCTGAAAAAAAGTGGTTAATGTCAAACAGAATTTCTTAAAAGTTTAAAGTTCAAAAGGTTTATTTGTTATTTGCATTAACAAGATATGGTAATGAAATGCTTTGGATTTCCTACTCCCGTCAGTGAAGTTAAAAGGAAAAAAGTAACAGTTATTAGTAATTACATTTTAAGTATAAAAATTTAAAAGATAACACAAACAATCAATAAATACACTATACAAAAACACTAATCAATGATACTAACTATACATCTGTACAACTGTAGTGCAATGTAAAAGTGACAGGTGTGCATGAAACGATTGGCAGATGAGCTTGATATAAATTGATAGGGGTGCATGGGAATATGGATGGAAAGGAAGAGGGGTTCCTGAATTGAGCAGCCTTACAACTTGAGGAAAGAAACTGTCCTGTAGCCTGGTAGTTTTGACAGAATACTGCTGTAAATTCTGCCTGACAGCTGCTTGGTAAATAGTCCATGGCATGCTGCTGTTTTAATCACCCTCTGAAGTGCTTTACGGTCAAGGGCGGTACAGCTGCCATACCAGGCGGTGACACAGTTGGACAGGATACTCTCGATTGTGCATCTGTAGAAGTTGGTGAGTATCCTGGAATCCATGCCAAATCTCCTTAATCGGCGTAGGAAGAAGATGATAGATTGATAAGACCAGGTCATGTCATCGTTGATGTTGACACCAAGGAACCAGATGTTGTGAACTCTCCCTACTGCAGACCCACTGATGTGTATGGGGGCGTGGTCTCCTCCCCCCCCGCTGCTTCCTGTGATCTATAATCATCTCCTTCGTTTTGCTGATATTGAGCTAGAGGATGTTTTCCTGACGCCACAAAGTCAGTGACCTTACCTTGTCTCTATAGGCAGACTCGTCATTGGCAGAGATCAGGCCTATGATGGTGGTGTTGTCAGCAAACTTAACAATGGTGTTGGAGATGTGAGTTGCCATGCAGTCGTTGGTGAAGAGAGAGTACAGGAGCTGGATCAGCACACAGCCCTCGGGGGAGCCAGTACTGAGAGTCAGTGAGGAGGAGGTGGTGTTGCCCATCTGCACCTCCTAGGGTCTGCCAGTCAAAAAGTTCAGGATCCATCTGCACATAGAGGGCTCGAGACCCAAATCCCTGAACTTCACCGCCAGCATAAGGGGCACAATGGAATTGAAGGCTGAGCTGTAGTCAATGAACAGCATTCTCACATATGTAGTCCTCTGTGCAGAGTGGAGGGTCAGGGCAATGGCATCCTCTGTGGATCGGTTACGTCTGAAGGGAAACTGCGGCAGGTTAAGTGTTACAGGCATGGAGTCTGTGATGGGAGTTTTAACTAGCCACTTAAAGCACTTCATGATGATTGGTGTGAGTGCTACAGGGTTGTAGTCATTCATGCAGAGGACCTTTTGCTTTTTTGGCACAGGAACAATAATGGACTTTTGGAAGCAGGTGGGGACCACTGACTGACGTAGCGATAGGTTGAAGATATCAGTAAAAACATCAGCCAGTTGGTCTGCACAGACCTTTAGAACATGGCCTGGAATGTTGTTTGGTCCAGGAGCCTTGCGGGTGTTAATCCTTTTAAGGGCTCGGCAAACATCGGCCCTGGTCATCTGTAAAGGGTAGCCATCCTCATGCATTTAAGTGGGATGATGTTCTCAAAGTGAGCATAGAAAGAGTTCAGTTCCTTTGGGAGAGAACTGAACTTTTTGTCCATCCATCATTAAATAAACCTCTTTACTGGCTTCCCTTGATTTTGCCTCTGCCTGTAAGCAGAGAGCAACAATATCGACGCATGGTCTGATATGCCGAAAGGATGGGGGAGGGCCTTATATCCATGATGAAATGGATAATGTTTTTCCCGCGTGTCGTGAAGTTGATATATTTTTTAAAGTTTGGTAGGAAGTTGTCAAAATCCAAACCTCAGATTGGAGCTATTGACATCTCCCGCAACAATACAGGCAGCATTTGGGTGTAAACAATCGAGCCTATCGATAAATCGAAAAAGTTTGTTGAGCACAGCCCCAGCTTTGTCTTGGGGGGATGTACACAGCTGTAAAACTGACGGATGTAAACTCCCGGGGGTTATAGTAAGGGCGACATTTTATCGTAAGATGCTCCAGATCAGGAGAGCAACCAGAAGAAATGCTGTCCGCATCCCGGCACCAAAGATTATTTACTATGAAGCAGACAACACCCCCGCTTTTACTGGACTGCTGTTCGATCCTGCCAATTAATGGATAGCCCTTTCGGAACAATGGCCGCATCTGGTACTGAGGGCTCAAGACATAATTCAGTGAAAACCAGCCTGTTCTTAATGTCCCGCTGGAAAGCTAGCCTGCACCTATGTTCATCCAGCTTGCTGTCTAGGGACTGGACGTTCGCTAAGAGAATATTAGGGAGAGGAGCACGGTTTCCCTGCAGCTGCAGTCGGACCAAAACTCCACTCCGCTTCCCACACTTTCTCCGTCTGCATTTTTTTTCAGGTGCTTGCTCAGGTAAGCACAATGAAGGTTGTCGGGTTGTTCGTTGAACTTGAGGTTCTATATGAACGTGATGATTCCAGTGCAGTTCTGATGTCCAATAGTGATTGTCTGTTACACGTTAATAATGTGGTTGCAAATGCAGCAAAATTACACAGTGACAATAATGAAACAATAAAGTTGGTCGGGAGCACAAAAAACTGTAGCCATCCTCAACAGCGCCATGTTGATATCTGCAATTTTTTATAAATAAATTACAAATACAGAACAGAAAATAACTGATTGCATAAGTCCAGTATCATCCCCCTTTTAGATACAACACCTGAATGAGTTTTGGTTTAACCTATTGTCTTTAAAAGTCACACAATTAGTTCAGCAAAGTCCACCAATTTTCCATCAAGGTGTTTCAACAGATTTTAGGGTAAATTCACCTGTCTGTGGGATGTCCCACAGTTGTTTTGTACAATACCTTACAAAATCTGCATCATAGGACCAAGAGCAAATCTGAGGTATTTCAAATAACCAATTCAGAGTAGTATATAAAAACATTTCCAAGGCTTTAAATATCAACTGGAGCACAGTATACTGTAGTCCATTATTAAGAGGTGGAGAAAATATGGCACAACTGTGAATCTGTCTAGAAGAGGCTGAATATTTGAGTGATATTTTAGTCATGTTGTAACACTATGAAATGTGGAATGGGTGCAAGGGTTGAATTCTTTTGAGATCCAATGTGTCTGTGTGTGAGATCGATCTATTGAGAGACAGACATATAGATAGATATAATCTTTTGAATCAACATTTGTGACAAGGGACTTCCTATATAAATGAGCATGACACTGTTAACATAATTTGACAACATTGCCAGTTTCAAGACTACTGTAAGCCTGATCAGACTTGCCTGTGCTAATGGTTCTCACAGGCATAGTAAAATGATACAAATGACTTTGCTCATGAGGTGTGCCCCCATAAAAATGATAGAAATGTAAATCAGCTTGAGCACACTGGAAATGACGTAACAGATTCAAACTTTTTGAGAGCCAGTGTTCCTTTAAACTGTAAAGGTTGCGTGTCACCGTTTTAGTAAGCATGGCTAGTGAGAATTACACAGATTGAGCCATATATCAATCAATGTATCATCTGAGCAACACCAGAGCTACCCACTAAAAATCCCAAGGAAATTTGTATAAAAAAAGGTTAAGGGCAATTTAGCATCACACCTGTGAGTTTCATAATGTACACCACTATGCCATGACACAGTGTAAACCACACCTCGGCATCACAGAAAATGTTATAATGCATTTCTATTGTCAAAATATAAATATAATATACCTTTGTGTTGAGATCAGCCAAGAGAAACTTTTTACATGGCCTGGGAATTATATTTTTGTGAGACATTCTGAACGAGACCTCTAACTCCATTAAATGAGGTGGCATTTGAGCCGCACTGCATTAAGGCTGTGTTAAATTGCATGGCTGCGCCGATGAAAAATCACCTACTTTTAAAGATGATTAGGAACACTTGTCCCACCCCACGGCCACAACAATAAAGGTAATGGTTCTGATAGTTTAAATGTTTTGTTTGGCAAACGGATTGATTTCTTCTGTGGCCGAGTTCCACCGCAGGGAGTTTTAACAGTGAACACGAATGATGAAATGTATTTAAAGGTCGACGTTCACAGGTCTTCATATAAGACTCTCAGAATCTGTTCAATGACTCCCATCATGCCTAAATGACTCTCTGTGTTTTTTGGGATTTTTGCATGTGAACGGGTACATTTTATTTCTATGGTTAAAACAGCGATGCGTTCTGTAATTGGATTACATACACATACACAAACACACAGTGAATACAAACATTCACCGACACAATCATTTTTGTGATCACACTTTATAGCAGACACACATTGATGCAAGACACCTTTACACACAAATATTGAAGCACACAGACATTTTTCTTAGTACTCTCGAACAGCCTTTTATCTTGTGAGTCACCTGAGCAGACACTTCAGCAGACACTATCCAAGACACTTCTGCACAATATCAAAACAGGCAGACGCCCCCCTGGACTCACAGATACACTTTCATCTTGTGCATGACTCACCCTCAAGCAGACAAAAAGACACTTTCACACACAAATACAAATGTTTTCATTTTTTTGCCCAAATTGCTCTCTCAACAGTATACTCAGCTCATTAAAGTATGCAAAAGCACGCTGGCGCACGGTCACACTCACTTACCATTGGTGTGTGTTGCCAAATGGGCCAGAGAAAGGACTCAACAAGGCTTTGAACAGAATCTGGATGTATTTGCATGTCGCAAGGTTCTTTCAACCACTAGACGACCAGACCGGGCAAGAATTGATGACTTACCAAATTACCAGGGACAGAGATTATTTTCCCATTTATTCTAATTTGCACCCCCCATTTGTTCATTTGTCTAAATGCGCTTGTGAATACCTGATACCTGATACTGTTTAACATTACTCAGCACGTATGACTGTTCGAATACAACATCGATGATGACAAGCTATTTCGATGTTTCCCCTGGCTGCCAACAAAAACAAGATGAAGTGGCCTCAAATACTTCCTCTCCCTTTTTTCCTCTCAATTTCTGGTGTCAAATTGTTTGTCAAAAAGGGTGATTTATTGCTAAATCGACTTTGTTTTGGCAAAAAGGATTTTCTTTGGCTCTGAGAAGGCCAAGGTAAAACCGTGACTGCCCTTGTCACGACAGGGACCACAGAATCCGTATTTTGGCTTAGCATTGTTTAATAATGTGTCTTCAAGTCAACCATTACAAACATAACTCCAAGAAATTCCTTGTCTTAGCAGGGTAATGTCATAGTTCTATGTATGACTAACCAATCACAAATGGACCACAGCCTGGTTCACAATTTTTCTACATGTGGCCCTTAGTGCAATGTAATTAAAGGCAGTGTAAACGCTTATGTTTTTAAAAAGCCTATGCACACTCCCAGTCAAATACATATTTCTTTTCATAGTAGCTAAGCTTTTGGCCTTCATCAAAAACCTTACAAATGAAATGGTGTTTATGAAGAATTTTGAATTCTAATTTGCTGTTTTATTGAGTTGAAGGTTTTACTAGAATGTTCAATATCTCAGCCCTGGTTTATTAATATGGATGGAAGTGCAAAGGGATTGTTTATCAGAAGCCAGTGGTTAAACCATTGAATTCTGTCAAATGTAGATTTCTTTCAAACATAAATGTTTGAAGAGCTATAATATGATTAACAGACAATTTTCCCATCCACTTAAGTACTATGTCCAAAGTCACAAACACAGGAGTAACATCCACAAAACAGCTTTTTTTTCAGCAGCTGAAACATTCAATATTGAAATAATTGTTTCCCCTTATTTCATCAGGTAAATGGACTGAGTACCCATTCACATGCAAAAACATACTGAAGGAGCAAAGGATTAAAATCCTTTCTCAGAGCAGAAGAAAGATTTTAACTAGCAACCTTTCAGTTATTGGTCAGATACTCTAATCTCTAGGGTACCTGTCACCTTTTTCGCCACCTGTCACATTCAAATGGCAACATACACTCCCCCCAAAATATTGGAACAGCAAATTCATTTTTTTTTAATGTTCACTGAGGCCATTTGTGTTTAAGATCAAAAGATGAGTATGAGACAAGAGTTCAGAATTTCAGCTTTAATTTCTCTTTATAGGTTTAGACCAAGGATGGAAACTTAGACTAGTCATGCAGAGCTATTTAATGTTTGAACAATCAACCTAAAAGGCAACAGTTGGGCAACAAGAAACATCTGTCAGTCACATGTTCCGATACTTTTGCTCCCTTGAAAAATGGGTGGGTTAAAAGAAAGGGTGAAATGTCCTAAGTTGTTTAACACATCTAGATGTGAATACCTGGAAGTGAAAGCTGAAATTCAGAACATTTGTCTCATTCTCACCTTTTGATCTTCAACACAAATGTCTTCAGTGAACAACAAAAACAAAGGAATTTCCCTTACCGTTCTAATACTTTTGGAGGGGACTGTATCTCAGTATGCATCTTTTACTTTTTAATATTTTCCCCTAAACCCACTGCTGCTTAATTATATCCAATTGTAGTCACGATTTTGTCTCATTACAGCAACTCCAAACGGAGTTGATGGTCAGGACATCCCTCTTCTGAAGCCTGACCAGCCAAACCGTTCCGCCTCTTTTCACACTGCTTTTAAAAAAAAGGTCAGTAGAATCGACATTTGGGATGAAATGTTCTTTTCATTAATGGTCTACATTAAGCATGCAGGCATCTGAACTACCTGAATCGTTAGTTGATGATGAGTCAAGGAATTTCCTGCCAGCCATGCCTCCCCACTCAGAAGAGTTAAATAGCATTGCTGTAGGTTGTTAACACCTTTTTGATTATTTCACAACGTTTGATTTGCTATTATCACTTATTACTATGTTTGCTAGGGACAGGCACACGATAGTCTGCAGCCCTCACTAAGCGAGATCCTAACTGAATATGTTATGCTAAAAAATTAATTATTTAAGATAATCAATATTCTATGAGGATTTTTTTTTACAGTGCCCTGAAACCCATGGTTTTTAATGCATGTCACATTATCACGGCTTGCAAAGTAATGTGTAATTCTTGAAAAAAAGATTTAAGATTTCATATGTTTTTACACTTTCAGAAAATGTGGGGCCCCCAAGAAAAGTCTTTGATGAACAATTTTGTTTTCAGGGTAGAACCACTGGGTTCTATGTGATACATTATTTCCGCTTATGTAATGTATTATTTAAAATGCTAGAGTATGTTAAAAGCAAACATTTAATATACTCTACTCACATAATATAATTTGCTAAACATACTAGGAATTACTTATTATCAGCAAAAGCAGCAAAACATACCATGAGCACAAATCATGGTCAGAATATTACAAATTCCCTTTGCATTGACCATCTAGAGTTAACCCCAAAAGTATTCATACCAAATTTGTCATTTATAGTGAATTTGTATTTGACCAATAGGTTTCTTTTGGCTGGAAATGACATAAACAAGTGACAACACACGGTAAGACATTGTGGTGGAGACACAAATTAATTATGTAACTATTTCTGTTAATAGCCATGACTTGCAGTTGACTAGTAACTGACTAGTGAACAAATGATGTTCAGCTGTTCACAATTTATAGGTGATTAAAATGATCTCTCATGGTGGAAATTACAAAACCATTTTCAGTGGTATTTGAACTTACATTTTCCCATCCATTTCAAGAGGTTTGAATAATGTTGTAAATAAAAATATGAAACAACTGGGTACGCTATTCATTTGTATCTCCAGCACAATGTCTTAATGTGATTTGTCACTTGTTTATGTCCTTTCCAGACAGAAGTAACCTATAGGTCAAATACAAATTCACTATAGCTAAACATTTGGCATGTGTATGAATACTTTTAGGCTTAACTTTATGTGTGTAAGAGCTCTTGCAATGAATTTGGTAATCAAGAATCTACTTAGCAATCACAAATCCCCCACTGAATTTAGTCACTGTAGACTAGCCATAGTAGGCTTTAAGCAGCCATTGCTACCTTGAAACTTTGTTTGAGCACTGTTGTAGAAACATAAAATTGAAATGTAAGGTGCTATTTTGACTAAGGACAAAGCTAATAATGTGTGAAGAAACTTTTGAAGATTAAATTCTCATACCATATGAAGCACACATTTTATGTGAGGCGAACAATTTGGTGACAATTGGAAATATAATATATTGTCACAAAGTCTGTTTCACCTGTATTTTTCCATTTTGCATAAAACTTAATCCATGCGCCTACACATTTCCGGGAGCCATAGTAATTTCATCAGAGTCATTATGTTTTGTGGTTTCATAGACATAGTGACTAATGACTGATTACGCTTCCATTTAATGGGCCCTTTCTGGATATTTTTTCATTCATCACTTTTGTTAGCACACTGAATGGTCTCTCACCACCACAGCCAGCCATTGTAATTTAACTTTGGTTGCATCCCAAACAGCAATATTCCCAACCTAGTATACTTTTTAGCAGAACACTGTGGGCCCTGAGTAAAAGAAGGGCCCCATGTAAAGAATAGGATGTACTTAGAGACCCATCCTGGGCTCATGAATACTAATGCCCAAGATATGGCAGTCACCGGGTGCCGCAAGCCTAGTACTGGACATAAGGCTCTGAGCTATAAAGCATTCCGAGGCCCCCCGTAAACGCACAAAGCATGAAGCACATTCATAGGCTGTAAATTTGCGAAGCTCAAAATGGCCAATTATTCAGTTTTTGCTTTATCGGTCACTGTGGAAGAGTCTGTATCGTAAAATGAAATCCAACCCCCCAGGAATGGGGTCTATGCCTGTGAAAACCATTAGAGGAACTCTTCGAATGTCTCTTTGATAACAGTCTGGAAACCTATGTGGCACTATATCCCTTTTGCCCTACAAGCACATTACCAGTAAATACTTTGGACAAACTTACTTATTCACTTGAATGGGTGTGTCCAAAATTTTGACTGGTACTTATTTAATTTGATTTGGTTGAACAATTGTAACCAATTTCTGTGAGTACATCAAATGAAGGGCTGAAGGAAAGTCCAGAAAAGTGTTTAAGCAGGACCAATTTGGGACATAAAAATATTAATATAAACAATAAAATGACTATTAGTATTATTAATGACTATCAGAATATTTCATATATTAAATAAGTAATACATCATATATTACATGGTAATTTATATAATAATATAATTTATTGATAATTATCGTGATAATAATTAGATATTACATTCATGATTTGCTTTCCAAAAGACGAGTTGAAAATGTTTCTACTTCATGTTTAGCTTTGTAGTTCATGACAAATGGAAATATGTTTAGCCTGCTGGCACTGCCACTTGACTGTAAACATAATTGATTGTTTATTGTTTACAAGCCAGTAATTTCAATGTAAATGGTGTTGGTTGGATTCTAAATACAACTGGTCATCTTTTGCAAATGTGAAATCATTCTTAACAAGGTCGGTGCAGAATAATGGATTCTCAACTGTTTCTTAATTGAAGGAATTCACTGTCATCAACCAGCAAATCAAAGCCAATAAATCATCAATCATTTATGGTATTATCCAAGAGTCCAAATGCATTTACATGTGTTAACATTGATCAATGATTGATTAATGAGCATTTCACTACACAACAGACCTGCCCCTATTTATCAAAAGTAGCAGAGATTGAACACCCTTGCTCCTTTTTAAAATCTGGAGTCCTTTTGGATGTGTCATGTTTTATAATACAAATGAACTTGGACAGCAAAAAATACATAATTGTCAGGACAACTTTGCTTTCAAGAGACATTGATATTTGAGTACATTACATGTTGTCATGATGTACTTTTTTATTACTAGTGAATCGCTTGGAAGGCTCAAGCTAATTTATGTATCCATTTCACTGTTTTATGGCCTGGATTTCCTCAGGAATGCTCATTCAATGTCCTCTGAGATGGAGCCACAATGTCAAAAACACACAGTAACAAAGACAGATGAAAAGATGAGTAGTCAGTATTTGACAGACAGATGAGTGTATCCAAGGTTTGGACGGGATGAATGAAATACATACATAAAAGCTCAGACAGCCGCACTGGGGGGAAAATATCATAATAGGAATGCTCTTCTTCCTGTATGTGTTTTATTGCTTCAAGATGTGTTTTATGAAGGAAATCTAACTCTCATTTCACAGTCAAGACCACTACCCCTATGAATGGCCTCAAACCGGGGTTGTGATAGATGGGAAGTGATGGGCAGGTCAGCAAGTCAAGAGAGGGAATAGTAAAGGAAGTAAACACGGCAGGGTTGGCTGGAAGGTCAGCTACCAACAAAGAGTTTGGATGTTGATTAACGGGTGTGTATTCAGTCTGGCAACATACAGTTTTCTCAGGTGTTGCAGATTCAAACATACTTGACAGGTTTTGACATACCGGCGCTGCACCCTCACCTGATCCCGTCTCTTAACCTTTCTGCTGGCAAAAAACTATAGATTCCCTTTGGCAGGAATGGCAACTGGAAATGTAAGTAACACGTCCCTCTGTAAGTATGTCGACTTTTTTGGTTACAATGATCAACATTGTTTAATGATCAAATATACCACAGTAGCTTGCAAAAATATGAAGGAACTGTAACAATATACCTGTTACTGAAAACATTGAAAATGTGAATCAGCCATTCAAAGGTAATATAGGTTTTATGTCGGGATTTATTTTAAAGGAAAAAAAACAGTATGCATTTAACCATCACACATGCAGTACATACAATATCTGGCCAAAAGTATGTGGACACACCTACTAATAATTTAGCTCTGGTGTTTCAGCCACACCCATTGCTCACATGTGTATAAATTCTATCACATAGCCATGAAATCTCCATAGATAAACATTGGCAGTACAATGGGTTGTACAAAAGAGCTCAGTGACTTTTAAACTTGGAACTGTCACAGGATGCTAACTTCGCCACAAGTCAGTTTGTGAAATTTCAGCAGTACTGGATTTGCCCTGGTTAACTCTAGGTGCTATAATTGTGAAATAGATGCATCTAGGAGCAAAAACAGCCCAGCCACAAAATAGAAAATGCAAACTCACAGTGAGGGGCTGCAGAGTGCTGTTGCACATAGCACGTAAAATACCCCTATAGTCTGTTGCATCACTCACTCCAGACATCCAAACTACCCCTGGAAGCAACATCAGTATAATAACTGTGAACTGGGAGCTTCATGAAATGGGTTTCCATGGCCAAGCAGCTGTACGCAAGTATCACATTAACATGCATATCGCTAAGCGTCGGCTAGAGTGGTGTAAAGCATGTCACCATTGGACTCTGGAGCATTGGAAGCATGTTCTCTCGGTTGATGAATCACACTTCACAATCTGGCAGTCGGATGGATGAATCTGGGTGTGGTGGGTGCCAGGAGAATGGTACCTACTGGAATGCATAGTGGCTACTGTAAAGCTTGATCGAGCATAATGGTCTGAGGCTGTGTTTCAGGGTTTGGGCTAGGCCACTTAGTTCCTGTGAAGGCTCATCATAATGCTACAGAATGCAAAGACATTTTAGACAATTGGGTGCTTCCAACTTGTTGCAACAATTTGGGAAATGCCCTTTGTCCTTTGAATTGGAATTCTAGTTATTCTCTTATAATTATATAGTGCATTAATGAGGCTTGAAAACCCGATAGGCATGCAATTATTTGCTAACACTATCACCATTCTGACCTTATCAAATACTTTTTCAAATCAGTCTAACAAACATTGATGATAGTCCACCAAATATTTGCTAGCTAACGTTAGAATTGCTATCCATTCATAACTGATTTTCTTAGCTAAAGACAAATTGCCATTTGCAAAGTACCTTTGATAACGGTGTCATTGTTGTTTTCTACAAATGTTTTGCCTACTGTAGCCATGCTGTCATATTTACAAGCTTCTATAGTGTAATTTAGACTAAATAGTAATTGTCCCCTGTTCAAAATCATTAGCACTGTTCAACACATTCATTATCAACTGCTTATCCTGCGCACAGGGTCGCTGGAGCCAATCCCAGCTGACATTGGGCAAAAGGTGCGGTACACCCAGGACAGGCCGCCAGTCCATCGCAGGGCCACACATAGACAAACAACCAGTTACACCTAAGGACAATGCAGGGTCACCAATTAACTTAGTCCGCATGACATTTGGATGGTGGGAGGAAGCCGGAGCACCTGGACAGAACCCACGCAGACACAGGGAGAGCATGCAAACTCCATACAGAAAAGCCAGGTCAACGAACCCACAACCTTCTTGCTGCGAGGCAACAGTGCTAACCACTGCACCATCGTGCCGCCCACTGTTCAACTCCTGGTCATCAATATGACTGCACGACCTGTAGAATGTAAGTGACGATTGCAACAACATGAACAAGTGAAAGACATGCAAGGTTTGTCTGTGAAGTTTCGGCACCCATCATACACAAAAAAACTGAAGAAAATTCCAAAACAATTTGACTGTAACATGTTCCAACCCAAGTTGGAAAAATGTGTTTCGTGTATAGTTTCAGCAGCTTTGCAGTCTGGTTCTTGCTCTTGTTGTCCTTTCTTTTTGGATGAATTGCTCAACCTCTCTGAAGCTGGATGGACACCAATAATTGGTGGAAACTTTCAAGAATTGCAACAGACTTTCATTTGGATTTCATTTTATTTCATTTGAAGGTTGGGGCTTTGACAGGGCCATTTTAGGATATTCTAGTAAACTAAATTTCTAAATTTCTTGTTCTAAAACCATTTTAGTGTAACCTTGGTTTTGAGTGTAAGGGTATTGTCTTGCTGAAAGGTGAGCCTCCACCACAGTCAGGGTCAATGTCTTTACCAGAATGATGCAGGTTTTTCTCATGGATTTTCACCATGTTTCAGAAATGTTTCACCATGTTGTCTCAGGATTACAAACCTTTTTTTTTACTCATCCACTGTTCTTGACCACTAGGAACTTGATCACTAGCAGCTGCAAAATATGATGCTGTCAAGACCACTATATTTTACCATGGGTATGGATTTCTAAAGTAGATGACAACTGTTGGCTTTGTGCCACACCAACCATTTTGCTTTTCTTCCCTAACAGTTCGATTTTGGTAACCTATCAGAGAAAATCTGACACAAATTTCTGGAGTCATTCCTAAAATGCCCATTTGATGTCCCTCCATAAAAATGACCTAGACAAGTGTCAAATCCTAAATTATCTTGTTGAAATGTTGAAATTGTTGGTAAACATAAAGATGCACACTTTCTTATCTTGAAGTCATCTTTTTTATCCAGGCATAGTATGAAGGATGTTTATTTACATATTCATTTGATAATCATTTGATTATTTAAATATTTAAGGTTCTTTATTAATTAGTAAAGACATTTATAATTATGCATATACCCTGTGTGTCTGTTCATCACCCTATCTTGACCCATGAGTAGATCATTCTGTCTTACAATATAGTCCCAGGAAGCATAGCTTGGAATGTGTCAACTAATAAAGGGTCAATTTTTCAGGGATATCCTTTGGTTATCGAATCAACCTCCAAAATGTGGGTTTTGAGGATAAAAGACAGACGGGGATCTTGCTTACATTTTGCTCACCTTTGCATGCACCTTCGCTCTTGCAACATTTCAAATCTCTGGGGAACTTACATTTGGTCATGTAATAGTAATCTCTTTACACATTAAATTCAGAGGTTACAATAATTTACTATTTGAAATTAATCTAAAGTGGGTCAAAATCCAGTTAATTCAGTTACTATTGCAGAAACTGCTTCAGTATTACATGGCATAATATTGCCAAAGACGGATGAGAAATCAAATCATATTGATCAAACTGATTAAAGCTAGTGTCGGTCATAAAATATTTTCAGCCAAGTACATTCCAAGTACGATTCAGCCAAGTACGCTTCACTCAAATGCATTTAAATAATTCAATGTATTTCCTAATCATGGTGTAACACGTTTGCTGATAGTGAGGGACACATTTAATCCCCCGGATGGTAGAGTCCATGAGGATTATTCACTAGCCTTTGTTAACAGCTAGATGTTAAGTGTGTTTATGTTGTGTGTTTAGTTCTCTTTGCCAATTTTACAATGTGCAAATGTGTCGACACCTGAATACCTTATAACTAAAACTGAGAATATCTTAGTTTCAAACATTTAGCTGATGGCCTGCTCTAGACTGACTTGTGGGCATGATTTTCTTTTAAGGGATTTAATACTGCTCAAAGCATTTTCAAAGTATGTGTTAGTCCAACTCTGACCAATGCTTATTCAAATCTATCCCTAAGACATGCTTCAAAAGCATCATTGTCTACTTTATTTAGTTGACTGAATATGCTTTCTGCAACACTCTTGGGTCTTCCAGAAGCAGTTCTATTTAGTTTGACCTCAGAAAAGTTTGTAATAGTATGTTGAACACTTTGATAATGGCTACCATGGATTCAGTGAGTATGTTATATCATGAAAAAACAAATCTTGGGCGGGAATTTATGCATCATGTCTCTAGCATCTGAAGTGGCAATTGGTGCAATTAAAAAAGTAGACATTTATTGGAGTTGGTATTTTTATGACAGTCATTGAAATTGAAAGAACTTCACAAAACTTGTTTTGTTCATGGGGTCAGTATTCTTCCCTTGATATAATCGTTCAATCATGCACCAAATTATTTAAACAATTAATTAATGAGGCAAACTGAAAAGAGCATGCAAGTGCTTATAGGATAAAAAGGTATGGTAAAAAAGTTTAATGATGTGTGATTGGTCTATTTTAAATTAGTAAATTATGTAGTAATGCATACTGATAGCTACTATTGACTTATCCTGTTGGAAAACAAACATTTAATAAAGCTTGTAAAAAAAATAGCAAGCACTCCAGATCGCTAGATTGGTAGAATGCATCAGTCTTGATGTCAAAGTATAAATTCTGTAAGATTGTCCACTAAGTACACAGTGTGGCATCACATAAATATCAATTTATCTTTCAGCATCATGACGCAAAGCAGTTATTCACATCCCTCACTATATCTTTGCATGCAGACACACATTGCTCTTTGCCTTAGCAATCTGATTCACACAGTTTTCTGCTACAAACGCAAACACTACCCATGTGAATTTACTTGAGCATGGTAAGACTTTAACTCTAATATTGACAATGTGTTTTTTTTGTTTATAACTAACTACTTCACATTTTAATGCTTATGTACAGATTTTTTCTAGCTACTTAGTCACTCAGGTAAATTATCCTAACCAGCCAGACTGTCTAGAAGAATAATTGCAT
Source organism: Esox niger (assembly GCA_016801105.1). Lineage (NCBI taxonomy): Eukaryota > Metazoa > Chordata > Actinopteri > Esociformes > Esocidae > Esox > Esox niger. Next base: position 7,051 of record JACXGJ010000788.1, on the reverse strand, counting down.
TTTGGGTTCTGTGGTTGAACTATGTCTCAACACATTTCAGCAACACATTTCTTATGTTGTTACTTAACTTATTTTCACATCCTTGCCATATTTAATGATGTTAAATCAACAAGTTTGTGGTTTTGTGTTGCCTTTCTAACTGGTGGATTTAATGTCCCTAAAACATAGGAAATAATAAGGCTCCTCAAGTGAGTGGGTCAAGGTTATCTTTACTGTAATGCCGCATTTGGTATACAAACGTTGCGTTTCCTTGCCATCAGCATCGCATCAATGTGACTTTTTTCCAGCAACAGCAGATTCAGACCAGAAATTTACTAAATATATTTTCATTCACAAGTCAGACTGAATGTGTCCGACCATCACTAATAGAACCACAGCCATTCGTTTAGCTTGGACACTGTGAATGGATGTCAAATAAATGACAGCACCAGACATTTTTTTCAATGCCAGGCGTTGAAACACAAGGGTCTTGATGGCCCTTGTGTAGATTTGTGTTAAGGCTCCAGAACTCCACACTGCCAAACATCCGACCAGAGGCATTGGCTCTGATACTGTGACACATTGTAAACCAAGAAATTAGTAACTTTTTACCGTTTAACATTTTATTCATTTAGCGGCGCTCTTGTAGAAAATGATCTAGAAGACCAATTAAGGTTACGTGTCAGACACTAACTGCTAAGCTATCTGACTAGAATCCTACTACTACCAACATCCAATAGCACCCCCCTTCCGCTTTGTAGTGGGACAACTCATCAAGTGTCCATTTTGGTTGATCTTACCACATGCAATTATGGCCGTTTAAGACAAACAATCTCGATATGAAGAGATAGTTGAGAGATGGCACTGAAATGGGAAATGGAAAGGAGAGAAGGATGGGATTTCCCTTGCTGCTTATGGCAAGAGGCCATGCAGTCTGCCTAGACACTTGCGGCGGTTAATAAATGCCAGCGCTGAGCAGATGCTATGGCGACAGCTCAGATCTATCACCAGGCCTGAAGCAGCATACTAGTGCTCACCGTTCACCCCCTCCTCCCATCCCACACTTCCTCCCCCACTCTTCTCCAGCCTGTCCCTGTCTGCGCAGTGGTCTCCTCTCCTCCTCTTCCTGTTCCCAGATGATCTAATATTATACCTGAGTGTCAGCTCGTCCTATACGAAACAGTATTGTATACAGTACATAAAAAAAGAATATATAACACAATATTTTAGTGTTAGTAGAACAAATTGAATTTTTTAGACGGTGTCAGTAAGATATGACAGGAACAGGCATGCGATGGCAATGAAGTTAACTCACGCTGGCCTGGTAAACTAAGGTTTTGCTTGTTATTCATCATCTCTTCTGATTTGACTGCATCATGTGTCTTGACTGCATCAAAACGAGATAAGCTATAATGCAGGCTAATTAAGCTAGTTAGTGAACGCTAGGCCAATTGAGAATACCGAACATTAACTGTTTTCCCCTTTCCTGGTGTTTTATTCTAACTTTCAGTTATCCCCTTTAATTCCATCTTCAGTTGATAATCCATACATGTCGTCATAACTTTCAAGCTTGTTTCACATTTGATAAAAAAGGTATAGTGTAAAATTCTAATGTGAAATTACTCTTGTTCCGGTATGACTGCTGTGTTAGAACAACAAGAAGTTCCCCATGCCAAATTATGTGGATTTATCTGATCAGTTTGACAGATAACTGTTCATTTGTTCTTATATATAATTTTCTTTGACGTCCTTTGTCAAAACTCTGTCCATGTACTCTGTCCAAAGAAGTGCTGAAACAAAGACAGTTCACCTTTATGATCGCAATAGAATTATAAGACAATGGTTGACCAGATCCAAGACATTATACATATACTAGACTAACTACCTTTCCGTTTCTGGTCAGATGCTCTAACCAAAAGACTGCCTATTGCTACCACTTTGTTTAATAGACTGTGCTTTCATTTTGTTGTTCATGAATTTCAGATCCCTATCATAGCCGCCATATCACACTGCAAATCAACTAAAACCTATTTGCCACCATTTAATTTCTGTAAGTTACAAGGCCCTTTTTTTACAGTTGTGATCATGTTTCGCGTTGATGTGGTCACCTTTGCATTTTATATCCAGATGTTACATTACATCCCTCTAATTCTTAACTAACTAGCTTGTTTCAAGATTTTAAGACACAACCATTATCATAAATCCTTTGTCTTTTTTGATTTCCCACACTGGTTTGCTGGTGAGTAGACATGTGGATGAAAGCCATTTATGACATCCTACAGCGTGTCAGCTGACATTGGTGTGGTGCAAGGTCAACAGGGCCACTTCCTTCTGAATCAAAAGGGATCACTGTTGTATTGAGTGACACCAATTACAGAGGCATGAACCTGTCCCAGGCCGTCAGGTCAAAGCCCAAGAGATTCACACGGAGGGTGGTGCTTCATAAACAAATGGCGCTGACAGTGTGGTGGCTCTAAATGATTACTTACAGAATCACCTCTGACCTTGAGGCCTGCAAGGAGGGATTTTCACTGTTTCACAGTTGAGTCCTAGTGATAACAATGGCTGTAAGCGGCTGAGTTGAATTGGTTAAAGTCAATAATCTAAAGCTCTAATTCACTGCTCAAAAAATTAAGGGAACACTTAAATCATATATCGGGTCTTGATTAATTAAATAAATGAAAGATCAATTGTGCAGTGTGTAAGGCCCCCACGTGCCTGTATGCACTCCCGACAATATCTGGGCATGCTCCTCATGAGAGGGTGGATAGTGTCCTGGGGGATCTCTTCCCAGACCTGGATCAGGGCATCTGTGAGCTCCTGGACTGTCTGTAGTGCTGCTTGGTCACTCATTTGGATTCTGGTCTAGGGAACTTGAGGACCAGTCAATGGTACTTCCTGCACCAGTATTAGAAGAATCTTAGGATTTCGTCCCGGTACCTAACAGCAGTCTGGGTAAAGTTGGCTAGCACGTGGAGGTCTTTGCAACCCTCTAAGGATATGCCTCCCCAGACCATCACTGTCCCACTGTCAAACTGGTCATGCTGAATGATGTTGCAGGCAGCAGAACGTTCACCACGGAGTCTCCAGACTCTTTCACCTCTATCACATGTGCTCAGTGTGAACCTATATTCTCATCTGTTAAGAGAACGGTGCACCAGTGGAGGACCTGCCAATTCTGGTGTTCTATGGTAAATGCCAATTGAGCTGCACGGTGCTGGGCTATCAGCACAGTTCCACTAGAGGACGTTTAGCCCTGATGCCACCCTCATGGAATCTGTTCATGACAGTTTGGACAGGAATATGCACACCAGTAGCCTGCTGGAGGTCATTTTCTAGGGCTCTGGCAGTGCAACGGCATGCCTCCTTGTATCTTCTCCATGCTTTTGAGACACAGCAAACCTTCTTGAAACAGCACATATGGATGTGCCATCCTGGAGGAGCTTGACTACCTGTGCAACTTGAATGGGCTGCAGGTACCGCCTCATGCTACCAGCAGTGACAAGAACACTAGAAAAATGCTAAACTAGAGAAGAATAGTAGAATAGTGAGTGCTATTGTCTGTAGCCATCACATGCAAACCATTCCCTTTGTAGGGGTTGTCTTGGTGTTGCCTCTCCAGCATGGTCAGAGAAAAGAGGGGGAAGAAATAAGAGAAAATGGTAACAGAAAAAATAAGAGAAGAAACCAAGAGTACTCCAAGCTTATGCTGCCAAATGCAAAAGAAATAACACCCATTTAGCCCGGAGATGTCAGATGCTCTAGAGATGTCAGTACCAGAGACGTCAGGTGCAAGCCGCTGCATTTTTGACATTCAGAAAATTATAAAATCCAAATGATATTATGATTTTAATAAAAATATATACTTTTGGTATTACTTTGTAGATTAGTATCCCAAGAGAAAGGGATACTAATCTACAGGCTGGATGCACAATTTGGTTTTACTGTCTTTAAATAATAATGCTATGTGAAACAAATGCAATTGTCTTTATTTTTCTGTTCTGCGTGTGAAAGCAGCCACAGGTGATGCTGGGAATGAGGAGACAGAGAAAGAAATGGAGGCTGCTGTGATGGTTCTGGAAGGGTCCAGTGCAGAGGCCGTGACAAGTGCAGCAATGCAACGGTGCACAGTAGCATAAACGTTGACAGGATTAATGTACACATTTGTTAGTTATTTTGATCTTTCATTATAGTAAAGGTAACCAATTATTTTTCTTTTGCAGATTTATGAAGAACATGCAGAAACCGAGTGCAGTGAGAAAATGGAGTCAGGGTCAAGGAACAAGATAATTCAATATGATTATTTCTAACACCCTCAGTCAATTTAGACCAACAGATGTTTTTCACTTTCCATCAAAACAAACCCCCGACCATTCTTAATTCTAATGTGAAAAATGTATTTCACCACAAGGATGGATCCACGAGAAATGGCTCACTTATTTTGAAAGCACACACTCCCTATATTTTTCAGTCAGCCTTACATTTTCATGGCCTGGAAATGAGAATGCATTTGTTAAGGTTGACATTAAAACCTGGTCACACGTGCACCAAAGAAGATAGGAGCCTAAGAGCCATTGCTCTTTGGCAATGGCTCTATGGCTCTTTGTGCGGATACATACTTTCTCTAAACCAGCAAGGCAGACAAAAAATCCCTACACTGCAATAAACACTTGCTCATCATTTAAGGTAGGCCAGGCTTTTTGTGCCATTTTAATTTTTAAATACTGTAGTAAAATAACATTTTTTTAGCAGCCAACCATTGCACTGCACCATTGTTTATTATCTTATAGTGGACTGTGTGTGAATTTTTGGGGAACTGTACATGGGTTCTGGGCCAAACTGCATGACAGGGCCATTTTTTATGGCGAGATCTTGGCCCAACAACCTCTTTCCCTCAGTAAGAGCATTGAAGATGGGTCGTGGCTGGGTCTTCCAGCATGACAACGACCCGAAACACACAGCCTGGGCAACTAAGGAGTGACTCCGTAAGAAGAATCTCAAAGTCTTGGAGTGGCACAGCCAGTCTCCAGACCTGAACCCAATAGAAAATCTTTGGAGGGAGCTGAAAGTCTGTATTGCCCAGCGACAGCCCCGAAACCTGAAGGATCTGGAGAAGGTCTGTATGGAGGAGTGGGCCAAAATCCCTGCTGCAGTGTGTGCAAACCTGGTCATGAACTACAGGACACGTATGATCTCTGTAATTGCAAACAACGGTTTCTGTACCAAATATTATGTTCTGCTTTTCTGATGTATCAAATACTTATGTCATGCAATTACATGCAAATTAATTATTTAAAAATCATACACTGTGATTTTCTGGATTATTGCTTTAGATTCCATCTCTCACTGTTGAAATGTACCTATGGTAAAATGTATAGACCTCTACATGCTTTGTAAGTAGGAAAACCTGCAAAATCAGCAGTGTATCAAATACTTGTTCTCCCCACTGTATGTAATCTGATTAATATGTATTTGCTGTAAATATAATTGATTCAAGTTACAGTGTAATAAAAAAAAATGTGATACAATTATATGTTACTAGCTACATAATAACCTGTATTCTGATCCTCCCCAACCTTGGCCCAAATATTAATTAAATTGTTTTGCCATTACATAGCAAATTAAATGACGTTTTGCATTACAACATGTTATCATTTTGTACCTTCTTGTTTCTGAATAGTTTTGAACCCTTCCTAGGTTTGCCAAATATCTGATATTTTCTATAAATCACAACAATTGCTCAGCCTTACATAACCCAAATATAGAGTAATGTGCCTATCAAGTGTCACTCATTATTCAATGATGTCAAAGGACTGGAATGTCTTATTTAAACTGACACATCTAGAATATAATCCAAAAAACATACACACTGGCTATATTCTAGGTAAATAAATATTTTTATTACTTTATATTACCATTATTTTACCAGGAAAGTCAGTTAAGAAAAACGTGTATTTACGGCCTGCCAAAAATATACTGACGATGTTCTCTAACATATTCAGTAATAAATCACATATCTCAAAATCAAGGTTAAAAGGTACAGTTAAGTTAAAAGGCACTAAGTTGCGGCATGAGTAGTGCTTTGAGTGTTTCAGTGAAGTTGTTAACATAGCCAGCATAGTAAAGTGGATGAAACAGCATTTTACCTGCATAAAAACAGAAAGTCTGATGTAGCTCATTAAGTAGTGGATGGCACTTACAATGCTTGGGGTTGTGGGTTTGATTCCCATGGGGAAGCCAGTACAAAAATCAATGCACTCCCTAGTGTACATTGCTCTGTATAAGTTGAGTCTGCTAAATGACTAAAGTGTAAATATTCATGCGTAGAACTATGCTCATACATATATGCATATTCCCCATCATGCTACCACACGGAAGTGTGAACATCCACACCAATCAAGTGTTACTCCTTTTTTATAATTGTCAAAGACAGATTTAAATATAAGTATAAGTAATTTTAATTTCCTTCATACCATAAAAAAGTATTTCTGTTAATATCACTGCACACCCCATTTATACCTGGTAATTTGCCCTGGTCATGTTCGCATTCTGATATTGCCTATATTTTTATGCTTTTTTACTCAAATCCTGGAAGGACACAACATTGTTTTTCATCCTCTCCTTTTTGTAAGTGAATTAGACCTGGGAAAGATCAGTGCAATTACGTAGCAAGTAGAAGCAAAAATAAAAGATCAGTGTCCAAGGCTGAATGATTAAAAGTTGCATTGGGATCAGAAAGAGTTCAGAAGCTGAGGATGAAGGATTTAGGTGAGGTGTATGTGTTAGGAAGCTCAAGATACTGTAGGCCTGATAGCATCAGGTAGTCCTGTTTGCAATCTATCTTGTACTTCCAGGGCTGTCACACTCAAAATGACAAAAAAAATCAACAAACGTCAAAACAAATAGATTTTTTTTACTAAATGTCTTGGAGACTTAACATTGTTTCACCAAACCATTGTATGTCCAAAGACTTGAATGACATGGCATTTCTTACATTTTATGTGACTAGTATCTGTGGTGTACCTGAAAGTGAAAATTACTAATAGTAGCCTCACACACAATTGATTGGCTA
>JACXGJ010000787.1:36969-106414 GCA_016801105.1 Esox niger | reverse complement strand
TTTTGAAATCAGTAAAATGACAACAGTGCCCAAATTTATGCACATGCCTAATTTTGTTCAAACAATTATTGCACACTTCCTGTAAATGGTATAAACTTCGTTTCACTTCTCAAATATCACTGTGTTTGTCTCCTATATGATATATTTAACTGATTTTTTTTATCCTAAGAACCAACGATTTATGAAGGAAAATCATGGACATTAACAAGGTTGCCCAAACTTTTGCAGACCACTGTATATCCTTGTGGGGACCAGATTTATTCTCTATATTCCATATACTCTATCCTGAATCCTTTCTCTTACCTTTAGCCCCAGTAACCTAAATGTTATGCCCCAAATTAACCTAATGCTAATGCATAATTCTAAACAGTTTTTCCTTGTGGGGACTGTCAAGAAACAATGTTTTTTATATTTTATCATCTTTATGGGAATATACAGTAATACTACACACACACACACACACATGCCTCTACTCTCTGGTTTTTATTGAAAATAACACTTCCTGACACGTGTGAAACCACGCATCAGATGTAGAGGGCTTTAAACTACACCTCAGAGAGAAAGATTCCTAAACAGTGAGATTAACAACCTTGAACAGAAGTTCATAACATTTCAGGATCAGACGTGACAAGGTACTATAAATTAACACAAGTTCTTATTGGTTGAAAGTCATAAACCAAATTGGTTTCCTACTGGTGCAAAGCTTCCTGTTAATGTTTAAGATTAAATCTCAGCTAGATCTGAAAAAGTTCATCTTTATAGTGTGTGGAAGACCCACATAGGCCTGCCCTTACTGTAACCATATCCCAATGATTGCATATTCGTTTTATAATTGCTTTTATATAATGACAATACAGAACGTATGTTTTAAATACTAGTGTTGTACATAAGAAACAAGATATTCAGTATTATGTGGTCTTCAATGTTGTCGAATGTTTATCCCCACCTATGAGGGCAGCCAGTGTTGGGTCTCTCAACGGGCGTACAGGCAAGTCAGTCTTCACCACAGAGCTACCCAGAATCCCTGACAAAAACAGAATATATCCTTGTCAAGGACACCACCTCCATTCCTTGCCCTCACCGCATAAAGAGCTCAGCCTCACCGTTCTTCCTTCAGCTCTCCCTTCCCTGGCAACACCCATGTCTGCTCGATTTTTCCTCATTCCCTAAATTAGCAAAGACAGCTGCAGTATATAAGAGGGGAAAATGCTGTAGGACTGAAAGCAATCATCCACTCAACATGTCAATCTGTTGATGCGTTCAACTTTGAAGTTAGCTTATGCTTACGCAACACACATTCAGGGGTTTTAACTGTGGGCATATTTTAATCTGACATTTTGTGATAAGGCCTGTTTGAGTTTTAGCCTTCAACAAGGCTCTACTTCAGTCCTCCTGTGAAAGGCTCAGGAGAAGGAACATTTCATCTTTTCAAAGAGGCAAAAAAAAAAGAAAAAATTAGATGTTAACTTAAAACGTGATTATCACATGCTATCAGGGTAACATTGAAACCAAAGCCAAGTTGTTGTGTCTCAGCATTCCATTATGTAAGTTTAATGTGGCTGCTTTTATTTTTTCATTCAGCTAGTTAAAGCTCTCCTAGCTTTGATTGCAAACAGTCCTAGATACCCCCATAACTGATTACTCCATTTGGAACATGTTCTGACAACCTCTGACCTGAACACATGGGAGAGCTCTCCTTTACCCCTCCTTCCACACTGGATTGAAAAAATGAAAGACGCTTAGTGATTGTCGGTGACCTTCAATCCACCAGGGAGGCTCGGCCCATGGTACCTTGGGCCCCGTGTCTCTTGGGTTTATCACCCATAATGAGTATAACATGGGAGAGGGAGACAGGGGTCTGCTTCAGGGGTCAGCAGGCCATATGTCCACTTGACCAGAAAATCAATTACTACTGTTCCTCCTTGTAATGGCCACGGCTGATAGTAAACCTGTCAGACCTGTACTTGGCTGCATCCATTTTGTCCTCTAGCATGAAGCTGTTTGAGTTAATGCAAACAGCGTGCAAAGCTGTCATCAAGGCGAAGGGTGGCTACTTTTAAGAATCTATGATATAAAATGTATTTTGATATGCTAAACACTGAGGGTTGCTAAATGATTCCAGTTGTGTTACGTCATAGTTTTGATGTCTTCACCATTATTCTGCACTATGGGAAATATTGATAACTAAAGAAATACCCTTGAATGAATAATGTCCAAACTTATGAACTGTACTGTTAATAATAATTATCACAGTATAACACCAAGTCAATTAAACTTCAGGGATATCAATATATCCAGTTAGGAAGCATAGGCGATTGTGAATAAATGTCACCAGTTTGGGTGCAAATGAAAGTGACAACAGGCGCCCTAGAGAGGTAACAGAAAGACAACTCCCAAATAGGGAATGGTTTTGCAGGTGGTGGCCACTGACCATTGCTCGCTGCTTATCCTTCCTGACTGATTCTTCTCTAGTGTTGTGTTTTGCTGGTGTCCTTGTCACTACTGGTAGCATCAGGTGGTATCAGCAGCCATTTCAGGTTGCACATATTTTCCAGCTCCTCCAGGTGACACATCCATATGTATCAGTGCAAGAAGATTTGCTGTCTCTCCCAGTACAGCCCCAAGAGCAAGGAGGAGATACCAGGAGATGAGCCGTTACACAAGGAGAGCAGGACCGGGCCATAGCAAGGCATCAACCCAGCAGCAGGACCGATATCTGCTCCTTTGAGAAAGGAGGAACAGGAGGAGCACTGCCAGAGCTTTATATAATGACATCCAGTGGGCAACTGCTGTGCATGTTTCTGACCAAACTATCTGAAACAGACTCCGTGAGGGTGCAGTAGGCCCCAGGTTCCAATGCCCGGCCTCATGTGGCCAGAGTGTGTAGATAGTTCCTGTATGATGAAGGCATTGATGCCATTGACTGGCCCTTATGTTCCCCAGACCTATATCCTATAGAGAACCACTGGGACGTTCTGTATCGTTGCATCCGATGCCACCAAGTAATTCCAGTGTGACCAGGAGCTCACTGATGCCCTGATCCAGGTCTGGGAGGAGAGTCCCCCAGGACACCATCCGCCATCTCATTAGGAGCATGTCTGGATGTTGTCAGGAGTGCATACAGGAACGTGGGGGCCACACACGCTACTGAGTCACATTATGAACTGCTATGGTGAAAGTTGGAACAGCTAGGGATTTCAGTTGTTTATTTCTTCAGTGCGAGTTTGAATCCAGCCCTCAGTCAGTTGGTGAGTTGTGTTTCCTTTGACCGTTATGGAATTTACGGCTAGGGGCGTGTCACTTACCTGAAGAACACGTGGCACCAGGATGCGCTAGCGGAAGGAGGCAAGCCTGCAGAGGCAGTGTGATGCTTTCAGAAATGCCCTGAAACCTTGGGTCCTGCCCTTCATGCGGATGTTACTTTGACACGGACCACCGACCTGAGCATTGTTGCAGCCCATTTATGGCAACAGTATACTCTGATGGCATTGGCCTCTTTCAGCAGGATAACGCACCCTGCCACAAAGCAAGAATGGTTCAGGAATGGTTTGAGCAACACAACGAGTTAAGGTGTTGACTTGGCCTCCAAATGGCCCAGATCTCAGTCCAATCGAGCATCTGTGGAATGTGCTGGAAAAACAGGCCTGATCCATGGAAACCCCACCTCACAACTTACAGGACTTAAAGGATCTGCTGCAAACACCTTGGTGCCAGATACCACAGCACACCTACAGAGGTCCAGTGGGGTCCATACCTCGACGGGTCAGGGCCGTTTTGGCAGCAAAAGGGGGACCTACAAAAAATTGGCTAGGTGGTTATAATGTTATGGCTTATCAGTGTATCATATTTCACTTACAAAACGTCCATCATTCATAATATAGTACCATACACAACACATAAGTACAGCACAAGGAAACACAGGAGGCTGTAAACTAGCCACAGAATGTCCTTCCCGCTAGATCTGGATACCAGATAGGCTCAAACATCTGGAAGCAACCACACTCACACGGTTTACATCAAGTACACAAATAGCAGGCAGTTTGTTGCTTCTGTAAGACATGAAATATACAGCGTACCATTACATACCATACAAATACACAATCAGAATTTTCGACCACTAATAAAACATTTCAGCTGTAGACTTTTTTTGTACAGCAATATAAGATGTGAGTTACTGTATATTGAAAGCAGCGTCCTTATAGTTTCCTGCTGTGTATCAAGCCTGTCTACAGTGAGAAGACAAGGGTTCTAATTCCAGATTATTCTCCCATTTATATAAAATTAACACCTTAAAAACAGACATGGCTTTTTCAGACTTCCAGGGACTGACCTAAGAAAAGCTAAGAGTTTGGAGATGGCGTCGATTCCTCACATACTATAATCCAGCCCCTTCTGTGGACGAACAGGCTAAAGGGTCCCCTTTGACAGTTATCAGTCTTCACCGAGGGCAGAAGAAAGGGTGGGTAGAGCAGAGAATAGAAATTGTAGAGGTCCTCTTTCCACATATATCCAGGGGAAGGGTGACATGAGTGAAACCCAAACGTGCTACTACTGTGTGTGACATAGCAGAGACCTGTTCCCTTGTGCTGGTGAGGGGTGGGCTTTTCTCAATGTTTTCCTGTCGAAGCCAAGGAACAGCTGTAAGTAACTTCTTGGTGAACTATGTCAAGTCTATCAAAAGAATCAGGACACAGCAATCACTCAGTGGTTGGAGAGAACTCAGAAAAAGTATTTTCTCTGTTACCAGGGACACAGGGAACTAAAGGTCAGGGTTCATTCAAATAACACATAACAGTAGCGTCTGAAGATAATCATACAATTTAAATAATAATCAAAATATACAGATAATATATACAATAAGTAACTTCGTGGTGAACACACACACTTTAAAAATAAGCTATGAAATGAGTTATCTGCACTGCTGAATACATTATCTCGTAATGACATTATGAAAATACAAGACACAGATGAACACCTCAGGCATGACAGATGACTTGGAAAACACTGGGACTCCAGGCTATTCTGGAAAATAGGTTTGTGTAAAGGTGCTGCCCTCTACTGTTATCAGACTGCAAAGACACAAACCAAAAACGACATACCTGTACACATTGTACAACTATAGAAAGCCGCAGTACAGGTTTGTATCCAGCAAGTGTTTACAAAAGGAACATAGAACACCATAACCTATGACGTCTTTAACAAAATAGTCTTATCTGCAGAAAAAATGCCATCTATAAAAATGTTAATGAAGACATTTAGTTAAATCATGCTGTTTTAATCAAAAATACATATCCAGTGTATTCAAAATTACAGTAAAGGGTAAATATAAAAAAATTGGTGCAAAATTTTACACAGTACCAATACATTTTGTGTCCATTCTGTGTTGTGAATTTAATCTGTTAAAAAGTTGTTTTTGTGCTTACAGTTTCTGCTAATGTTCTTTGATTACAGTGATTGTAATCAAAGCTACACACCCACACAGAGGACTGTAATCACAGCTACAGACAGAGAGGACTGTCCAAGTACTCCTACATCCAAAGGACAAACAACCTAATAGCAAGGGCTTTGTGTACAACTAAAGTACTAAGACAAACAACACAAAATGTTCAGGGAATATTGAATGGATGAAGGATGACACACTGGTAAAAAACAAAAAAACAATGTGGTGGTGGCAATGGGTGGTGGCTGCTTTCCTTTACAATGCGGTTTCCCTGGACTCCACCACACTGGGCTGGAAAGACAGGATCTCGGTGAACGTGTGACCTGTGAACAGACAGCAGCTCAGAGCAGTTTAAAGTCTGAAATTCACAGAGGCCTGAACGGTGCGATGACGCTCATTCCAAAAAGCCATAGGGACGGCCTTCATAGGTGATAACCAACCCGGACCCAGCGATGCTCCCACCCAACCAATAAGGACACTTCAATACAACCTGAAGCGTCATGGATCCTTCACCCCTCAGGCACACGACGCTGCCTCACCTAAGGACGGCCACACAGAGACTGACCAAAGCTGTATAACACCCCCCCAAATCCTTACGTTTCCACTGCTCCAGAGACAGGTCAGAGTTGTCCAGAGAATGGTCATATAACTGGGCCTCAGTCTCCTCTTCTGGCTCTCTGAACTCAGAGAAGTACGGCAGGGCAAGGGCCTCTGTCGCTGTGACCCTGCTCTCTGGGTCCAGCAGTAGCATACGCTCCAAAACTGCCACACCTGGGGACCAAGAGATATTAAAACAGAGTTTGTCTAAAATTTATATTCACCACTTGACCCTGTTCTTTGGTGCATTTCATAAATAGACTTTGAACTTCTGGATTTCCTGAATCGAATTTCTGCATGCTCATTTGCCTGCTTGTGGACGTTGAGTTAATTCAATTCTACCTACTCCGCAATAGGGACAAAACCTCTCCCTATCCCGAGTTGTATTTTGGAGCAACTTCGCCAATGAGACATAACATTTTTGCAAGAAACATTTTAATACAGAGGATCGTGACGCACGTTCATTTAGAAAAGGACTAAAGGCAAATGCAATTCCATCAAGTTACCCAGTTCAACCCATGGAGACCAGACATATTGTGTAATACTTCCAATTGCTGTTATCATACACAAAGTACACATTGCCTCCGGGTGAGGGTTGGGGATTAATGTGTTCACCATCGCCTCCCTTTAGCTTCTATTCGGTCATTCATCAACAGTGTATGGTGAGAACAAGAAAAAATATTTCCACTCGTATTCAGAGTCTGATATGATATATATGTATTTTCCTTTCTCTCTCAAGCAAATTACGTTTGACTATCTGAGGCAAAAATCTAAGACGAAATAGGTAATTTGCTTTCTAGCTAGCGAATACCAACTTCCGTTTACTGTGTATACACTTACTCTTCCTGAACGAACGCATGGATTGATACAATTGTGAAAAAAACTGACCAGTCATTTTTTTTTTTCAAGGAGAATTATATCGCAAGAATTAAAACCTTATTTTGAACAACACAACATTCTCATGGTGTCTGAGGATAACAACACCAATTGCTTTAGTTTAAAGTGTTTGATTAGTTTTCTGCTTGCAATGCGATAGCGATACGTACATCTTCCATTCATGAGTTTGTACGATGCTAATAAAACTAATTACAGACAGAGCTGAATAAAGGATAAAAAAATATATATATACTATGTGCCTGAAGGACTAACTTAGGGTAAGGGGACTGTAATCAAAATATGATTTTTGGACCAACTATCACTTTAAAGGCATGGTTTACATATTCCTGATCTTGAAACAGCATACTTGCAATGTGGCTGCAATCCAAATGTTGATTTGTTATCTGAAAATAATGTAATCATCCAAGTAACATAAGCTGGGTGGGTGGATTCACAATATGGTAGCGGAATCATTTTTATAATTCAGATGATTGTTTGTTACCCTCTGGGTTGATACTGGAAAACATTGCCTGGAGGTCTTTCTTTTGCACTTTGGGAAGGCTTCTGACATAGTTTTTAGCCTGTGAAAGACACAAACAACATAATTATTCAAGGCCTACAGTATATCATCTAAACATATAGTATGTGTTTGGTATGTAAGTACTAATAGTATGTGTTAAATATGTGAATATATAGATTACATCCTGAGACTGCAGTTTGGCGATGAAATCCTGAGTGGGGGTCCCTGTGATCTTCATTATTTCAGTCAGCTGATCCAAGTCTGAGTTCCACAAGTCAAGGTGCATTTTGTCAGGATTCAGGATTGTAATTCAGGATTACATCAGTATTACGTAAATTCAGTAGAGGCCGTATATCAAGTCTTGTTTTTTCACACAATTCCAAAGGACAAAGAAAACTGGCATGGAGGACCTGATCCACCTTATTACACAACCAGTGAGAACAAACATTAAAAGGTTTCGTATTTTCAACAACAATATATCAATTATATATTTACAGCATTTCTCTAAAACACACAGGTTATATTTCTGGCAAATAGTAATTTACCTACACTTCAACATGTTTGTGAGCAGCCAGAATGAGAACAATGTGGCTGGATCAGGAAGTGGGTAAAACTAAAATAATTATGTTTACCTCATGAAATTAACCACCCATCCACCTATACTTGTTCCTTCCAATGTAATCATATCCACTTGAATCTACATGTAAGGGTAAAACAGACAGCTAGATAGCTCTGGCCCATCAATTAAACTGTGTAGAGGCAGAACCACTGAGATTCATAAGTGTATCGTTCAACAGTGGACAAGGAGCAGGTCAGAAGAGGATACGATCGTTGCCTTTGAACAGTGGTTTCCCAGACAGCATCTCTGCCATGATGCAGCCCACAGACCAGATGTCCACTAAGACATGAGAAGTACAGAACACAATTAACAGATAGAAAGGACCTCCATTAACTGAGAAGTAACTGAACCATGTTTGAGTACATTATCACTGGGTAACAATACAGGCTAAAACGTCACCCAGTGCTTGAGTTGGGCCGGAATGTTCCGGAACGGTGTTCGGAACCTTCTAATTTTAGGCTGACAGCGTTCCCGTTCCTTTTTTTTGGCCAAAAAGCAGGCCTTATTGGAACGGTCCTTATTAACACATACATTTTGATGAACAGGCGATTCAGGGGGGTCCTGCACTTATTTTAGTCCAAGTCAAGCGCTGACTTCACCTACTGGTATATTCTCTTGAGGATTGCTCATATATACAGTGTGCATTTTCATTAACTCTCATCTGCGTAGACCACTCAGATTACTTTACATCCTTGTAAAAAAAAAAAAGAAAGCTGACCTAGGATCAGTTGTCAATATCTCAGTTAGTCTCAACCATCAGTGGTCTAACAGCATGTGATCCTGAAGCAGTCAGGAGTGCTGTTGCTTACTGACCCGTCTGGGTGTAGTGCATCCAGCTGAGGATAACCTCTGGGGCCCGGTACCAGCGGGTCACAACGTAGCCAGTCATCTCACTGTCCGCCTGCCGTGCCAGCCCAAAGTCTAGGATCTGACACAGGCACCAGCCAATCACTATTACTGGACATTTCACATGGTATTCATTCAACACATGCTCTATGGATTTAACTAAGGTAGGTAAAACACAATTTTTAAGTATTATCAAATTAAGAACCACCTACCCGAGTACGTATTAAGTACATACAGTTGTGCCCAAAAGTTTACAAACCCTTGGAGAATTGATAATTTATATACCATTTGTAAAGAAAAAAAACGAGTGAGCATTTCTTATGGGATTCATATTCAACTGTAGGTCATAACAGAATGGCACAATCATAAAACAGAACATGGCAACAAAGAAATTGACCCCTGTTCAAAAATCTGCATATTCTTAGTTCTAAACTGTTTATTGCCCCCTTTAGCATCAATGACAGCATGCAGTCTTTTGAAATTGTTCTCTACGAGGCCCTGAAGTTCTTGCAGGTGGTATCGCTGCCCATTCATCTTGGCAACTGCCTCCAGGTCATGCAAAGTCTCTGGTAGTATTGCATGACCAGCACTTTTGAGATCTCCCCAGTGTCTAGATCAGGGGTCCAAACTAATCCATGGAGGGCCGTGTGTCTGCTTTCTCCTTGTACTTAATTGACTCATTAGGTTAGTAATTGGTTAGTATCTACCTTCATCTGGTTGTTTAGGTGTGAACAGGGAACCTTTTCATAGGAAAAAACAAACATCTGCAGACACACAGCCCTCCGTGGAATGGTTTGGACCCCGCTGGTCTAGATGATATCAAGGTCAGGAGAGTGTGATGGCCACTCCAGAACCTTCACCTTTTTCTGCTGTAACCGGTGGAAGGTCCCATGCGAAAAAATGCAAATTGTCTGCCAGTATTTTCTGATAACATGCTGCATTCATCCAACAATTTCCACAAGATTCCCCCAGCTCACAGCCCCCCCCCCCCAAAACATCAGTGAGCCACCACCATGCTTCACAGTGGGGATGCTTTCTGTTCACTCTAGGCCTTGTTGACCCCTCTCCAAACATAGAGCTTATAGTTGGGACCATAAAGCTCTATTTTGGTCTCGTCACTGCAAATTACAATGAGCCAGGAGCTGTGAGGCATGTCAAAGTTTTCAAGGGCGTTTGTAACAGGGCTTTTTTGTGGCATTGGCACAGTAAAGGCTTCTTTCTGGCAACTAAACTATGCAACCCATTTTTGTTCAGGTTTCGTCATGTTGTGCACTTTGAAACAACCCCAGTGTCATTTTCCAGAGCAGCTTGTATTTCTCCTGAGGTTACCTGTGGGTTTTTCTTTGCATCCCGAACAATTCTTTTGCCACTTTTGGTTGAAATCTATCTTGGTCTATCTGACCTTGGCTTGGTATCAAGAGAGCCCCGAATTTGCTACTTCTTAATAAGTGATTGAACAATACTGACTGGCATTTGCAAGGATATGGAAATCTTTTTATATCCTTTTCCATCTTTATAAAGTTCCATTACCTTGTTGTGGGTCTTTTGTCAGTTCTTTTCGGCTCAGTATCTCGCCTGCTCAGTGCATCCACATGAGAGCTAACAAACTCATTGACTATTTATTCAGACACAAATTGCAATTCAAAAAGCTACAGGTGGGGGAAATTCACCTTTAATTGACATTTTAACCTATGTGTGTGTGTGGCACCTTGTGTCTGTATCAATCAAATGAATCAAATGTATTTTATAAAGCCATTTTGACATCAGCAGTTGTCACAAAGTGCTTTCACAAAACACCCGGCTTTAAACCCCAAGGAGCAAACAACAGTAGTGTTGAACTGCAGTGGCTATGAAAAAGAAGGCTGAAACCTAGGAGGAATCCTAGAGAGGAACCAGGCTCAGAGGGGTGACCAATCCTTCAGCAGATCAGGCCTGACCCTATTTCTGGACGAGTCCCAAAATGAGAGCCAGTTATCTACAAACTCTACCTCATGCGACGGGTAGAAGTCAGTTTTCAGCCAGCGACAGAGTTGCGCAAGTCTGCTGTAGAGATCGTCACTACCCCTGGCTGGGAGGGGGCCAGAGACAATTACTCAATGCGGACAAATTTTTCTAACTAGTTTGCATGCTGATGCTATGTTCTGCTTCGTAACCTCTGACTCGTTCACCCTAACATCATTGGTTGCAAACTTGAATAACAATATCTCTGTACTCTCTATACTTGCCAGTTTTAAACTTCGCTAGCACCAACCCCAGATTTGCGGCCGCGTCGGTGGCTCTTCCCCCCGTTAAACAGTGTACGGTCTCTGGTTGATTCTTTAGTCTAATACTGCGGGTAAGGACTAACGTTTTCAGTTTTTCCTGGCCACCGGTAGAAAATGCCTGCCGATCATTCCCCTCAGAAGACGGCTCGGGCATTGACTCCGACTCCAGTGGGGAAAACCTGTTGAAAATCTCAGTACTCTGGCAGCGACACAGGTTTAACTGGTCGACAGCATTTCTTCCCAGTGACCAAGAGAAAGTTCTTGCCCGGCGGCTGGAGCTGTGCCGGCGTAGCTAACAACACTATCGTTTCTTCCTGGTGGCACAGACGCAGTTTTTCCCATTTCTACTCTAACATAATCCTTGCCTGACATTTGCGTCTGAAGCCGAGCCTCTAAATCTGCTGTCTTCAACTGAAGACGATAGTTCTGTGTTGTAGCTACAGCAATTATAATGTTAAGGCATTCTAACAGTACAGCAAGCAGCGTACAGCGTTGTACTGTCAACAAGGCCAAAGTTCTGTAACAAGGCCAAACATTCAAGAGTATGTCAACATTTGTTCAGTACCATTTGGGTGATTTCTGTTATCATTATGATTTAAAAAGGAGCCAAACTACTATGTGATAAATTATTCAAATCAGAAATCAGCTTTTTTAACCAGATATGTGTACACATATGAGGAAGTGCACTCTGAATTACACAGGCTCAAGATATGATCACTATCCTTAAATAAGTCATTTTCAAAATCAATGCCAAAATTTCACAATTTCTGTCAGGCTATGCAAACTTATGAGCACAACTGTACACACATACTGAGAATTTCACTTTGTGAAATGGTATGGGCAGTGATAAATGACATAATGTACAATAAGTCAACATACAATTATGTACAATACTCTAAGTGGTGAGCACATACTAACAGCAGTCATTTACTGCTTGATGGTCACATGTACATAGTCATCTATGACAGAGTTTTGGGAGGAGTATAGTGCAGCTATTTAATTAGCAGTTCATAGTCAGGAATGGTTTTCACATGGCTAGCATCTTGTTGCTGTCTATGGAGTGCATGGCCGTGGTTGATTACGGAGGGCCAAAGCTAGTGGAATGAACCTGTTGGAGGTTATTTTTCCTCCTGAAGATCAAAATAATTATCAATGAAACAATTCATGACTGTCCTATTGCTTTGTACCTACCCACACCTCAGCTAGGTAAAACACTACAAAATACTGAGTCCCATTTCTGAGTTCTCAAGCATAGTACTTAGGGAAAAAGAAATAAGAGTTGGCAGAAATGTTAAAGAGACCATTAAAGAAAAGACTGAGTTATTAACAGTAAAGCTGAACACCACAGAGAAGGGATTATTTAGATAATCAGAAAACTGGGTGTGACTGCGTACCTTGAGCTCACATTCCTGGTTAATTGCCAGATTTCCTGGTTTTAGGTCCTGTAAGTATAAAACATTCCAATGGATTGAATCAGTATTCATTATATTGTTTAATCAATGTATGTGTGTCGTTTTTCATTCATATTTAAAATAGTTTGACATTGAAACAACTTTCGGGATGGTTGAAAGATAATAATTTAGTCCACTTTAAGTGGGTCATTTTAAAGGACTTGCATGACACATGAGCGCCTCTACAGATGGGTGTCCAGACACAGAAATGGAGATTCACTCACCCGGTGAATGATTCCAGCAGAATGGATATACTGTAATAAAAATAAACACCCAATTAGATCAACAGTACAGTAATTAATGTGCATATTATAGCATAATTCAAATACATTTTAATTAGGTCAAGATTCAAAAATTGTTCTTTACAGGGGGACATTGGATAACTCTTCCTAAAACCGGTATTAAAACAATCCACAAAAATAGTTATGGCATAAATAAAATTGACGGCAGCTTAAAATTCCATTTCAGCACATGAAAAATACTTAAATACCTAATTTAAAAAAAATCGATGTTATATTTTCTATATGTAAGTCCAGGCACTTTAAGCACTTTTGGTTGTGTGCAGATCAAATGCTGATACACAGCTCGTTAATCCTTCTACCCAGAAGTGCAAGTGGAGGCATGTCTTGGTAAAGATGAACAGTGGCCGTGTTTAATACCAGACTATAATAAGCTATGCTGCATGATGCTGTGAACTTACCACTGAGATTTGTGTGAAGCACTTTAGTGTATAAAGCAGCGCAATAAATCTTTCAGGAAAAGAGCTGATAGGCAGGAAGAGAGACCTTGTAACTTTTAGGAGCTCTGGTTGTATGATGGGTGATGTTGATTGAAAGCAAATAATGGGCAGGACCATAGAAGAGATGATGTAAACTGAAACGAAGGCTCATTTAGGAGATAAACGTCAGGTTTTCCCCCAGAGATATTTCATTAGAAATAGACCATATTGCATATACAGTACATAACGGTCTTCTGACATTGTATGAGAGACACCTTGAGACCCTTGAGCATCTGATACACCAGGAACTGCACTTTGTCCTCCGAGAGCTTCTGTAATTTCATCAGCTTTCCCAGATCTGTTCCCATGAAGGGCATCACCAGATAACTAAGAGACAGAGACACAGGGAGAAAGAAAATGTAACGTTAACATTGCTTCTAAACAACTTTGCAAACTATCCAGTGGGTCGGAAATGTGGATATTGTCTCTTTGACATTTATGACCAACTGTCGCCATACATGAAAACATAGTGTACTCACAAATCATGGAATCTGTCCAGTGACAAGTCAGCAGTGAATACATCCACAAGGCCAATAACCTAGACCCAGCGAGAGAATGAGTGAAAATAAACAACTTGCGTTAGTTTGGTACAGAGGTTTTAAGAATAATAGCCATCAGAAAAGATTACATGTGGATTATTACTTTTTAGCCAGCCCATTGTTACGTACACATTTGGTGTGTGTGTGTGTGTAACAAGCATACTGTTCCACCGTGCCATACTATCCATACTCCCCTATCCTAATCTTTCAACATTCATGCTAGTTAAAGAAATGTATGTATATTACTGCCATATCTACCCAGACTGCTGCAGTATCAATAATACTACCCAGATAGCTGCGAGTTTAGAATACTCTTTTTAAACTGCTGCTAGTGTACAGTGTTTTGTATATTATTGCTTTAAATGTTTGCTTAGATTTTTGCTTATATATTTTTCTCTCACTATGTAGTTGTCGTGTGCCATGTCAGAATAATTTCATTGTGCAGAAGGACGCTGTGTTCTGTACATTTGGCAAATAAACCTCAAAATAAAACGGGGACGTGCCAAAACCCATTTTTATACTAAAATAAATGAATGTTTAACATGGGTAAGAGTACTGCTTATATTTGGAGAGTCCTGATGGTATCAAGAGCATACAAAGTGGACCTATCTACAGGCAATAACATGAGGAGGGCAGGTATCCTAGCCATTACAGCAACTGACCAGCAACAACAAGTTGCTAAATTCAGCTGGCAAGGTGCCCAAACCCACAATTGCAACCCACCCAGGTTAATACCAAGCGGGTGCTGTCTACTACGGTGTCCCGGCAAAATAAATTGTGGGGTTACACTACATGAAAAGGTGTGCATTGACTAAAGAAAATGGGCCGTTTACCCTATAAAATGCTTTTTGGTTCCAAAAGGACATTGAACTGTCAAGATGTCTGATAAATTGTCAGTGAAAATTAATATATCAGTGCAGTAAATGTAAGTGTAGTGGGGCTATTGACTGTTGCTGGGTCTCACTACACCTTTAGTTTATTTGGTACAGATATTTTCCATTCATCAAATTGCTGGAGCACAGTTGGAAACATTTTCAGATGGTACAAATGGTGGCAATGGGAAGCACCATTTTAAAGTGATTGTTTGACAAGCAAATGAAAACAAGGACTGATCTTGTTTATGGCACGCTGTAAAGATAAAATAAAATGATGAATAGGTCTAGGTCCCACAGATCACATGCTACTAAATGAATTGGGATTATAGATTCTATTTACAGATACCAAATAAATACATATTATCTACATGACCTAGTACCAGTGAGAAAGCGAATGTATTTGCACACCTGACCAACCATAACCATAGCCTTTACCAAAGTCCATATTCCAAACGTAACTAAAATCATAGCAATCTGATGGACATTGGGACTAAAAAAACGAATTGCTCTAATAAGGCTGCTAGACTGTTTATAATAGCAATAAGGCACAAGAAACGCTTGTGGTTTATTGCCAATAAAACATAGCTAAGGGCTGTAAATCCAACCAGTTGATCTGGGCCTACAAACAGCCCAAATGTGATATTCTGGCATCATACCACACCTCGTAGTTATGTATATTTAATATGCATATATTAGTAAAGGCTTGCTGCTCTTACATTTTCATGTTTCATGTGTTTGAGCAACCTCAGCTCCCGGTAGGCCCTCTTAGCGAAGAGCTCAGACTGGAAGGGCCTGTGAAGCTTCTTGATAGCCACCTTGGTCCCTGTCCTGAAGTCCACCGCGGAGCTGAATACAAAAAAAGTAAATGGAGAGGAAGTGGTACAGTCCTCGTTCTCAAATAGGGAAACCGAGTTCATTCTACTATTTTCATTTCCCACCGGAAAGAACTAGTACCAATTTTCCAAACTGGAAAACAAATATTTTACTTTTCTTTTACGTGTGTAATAGGTTTTTCAACAAATCTAAGACATTAAATCCTGAAATTACGAAAGAAATTGTCATTACACAGCCGAAACTCTGGACACACCTACTGCTTTAGTCATTCACACAAAATATTTATAAGGATTAACAGCTGCAAACCATAGACTTAATATAGCAATCTCACAATGAACGCACAATCCAAACTATCGCACGTTTCACGGCGTTCAAATATACGTAAATGTTTTCTCCACATGCTTTTGATTTTACAGAATTGGGACTGCAGATTGTCGTAATACTCATAATATAAAATTAGTTAGGAAACCTGAAACTTAGAAGCATGGTGTTATAAACCAAAACCAATTGAAATTTCAATTTAGCGTTGAGATGTGAGGAAATATTGAGAAGCCCTCAAATAAGGAAGTACGACCCTTGTATGTATGAAACTCAAGCTGCACTTACGTTCGTACTTCGATAAAACGAAAACACATACTTTACCAAAGTTAAAGTACTTAGTCTTAAATTAACACATATTTGGCATTTCATAACATTACAGTAGCCTAATCTATCCTATGTGAACTAAAACATGTACGTATCATCTCTTCCTACAAGACACTTGCCACGACACTTACCATACTGTACCGTACGCCCCCGTTCCCACCTGTTTCAGCTCCCGATACCGCTCCGGTACCTCCCAGGTGGTTTTGTTGATGTCCTGCCGATAGTAGCCAGGTCTGGTCCGACTCGACATCTTATTTAATCCGACTTAACAAATTCACGGTCTCCCAATTGGTGATTTCCCAGTTTCATTCACACACCCATTGTCCTACCTATTCTCCGAATGCGCATATTGCACAGCGCAGCAGCGGGGCGCAGCCCGGGGTTAAACAACCACAGCTCATAAACAGCAGCCCCTCCCGAGGTTAGTATGAGCACAGGAGACTAATGCCATCAACAAAGGGCCACTTACAGGCCTATATAGGGGTGTGCGGTATACCCCGTCTAAGTCCTTCGATATTGGTTGTTGACTAACATTTGTTTAGACATTTAGACTGACTGAAACGTTGGAAACGTTCACCTGTTTGCAAAGTACGATATATTGATTTAACTCTAATCAATTAATATGAACTATCAAGACATGGGAAAGGTAATTATTTAAATGGTGTATAAGTTAAATCGAGTTATACTACCCGTGATTACACTCTACATGCCTGCTTGTTGTTGATGCTCCTTATGACTCCACGCATAGGGCGGGAATATGTCATGTTCTCACTGTTTTCAGGACCTGCCGAGACCTGCACTTTTAGGAGGCTTCGGGGGTACAGACATTCCTTCCATTGCTATGTGGTGGGGGGAAAAATCAAAGCTGTATGCTGCAGGACAGTTTGTGCCAGCGGAACCAGACCAACATACATCACATAACCTTTGCTGGAGACACTAAGAGCAGTTCTTATAATCATGTCATTCTAATTCCGGGAGATTTCCGAGCAGGCCTGCACGAAATACAACGATTACGGTTTATCGGTAGGTGTGGCAACATCAGTACTTAAAAGGTATCTGAAATATTTATAGTTAAAATTCCTACCCTGTAAACCAATTAATGGTTTAGAAGTCAAAATGAATGACTTCTGCTTCTAGGCTATTGAACGAGAGCAGTCCCCAATCTACACGCAGACCTCTCTTTGATTGGCATTGTTGGCGATGTCTCAGACAGGCTGAAGTCACTTTTACACAGGGTGAGATCACTTATTTGTAAACATTGTGTTTAGGGAGGACCTTGGCCATTTTAAATCAGGTGATCAGGGCGCACTTCAAAGATGTACGTAAATCGAGGCATGGATTTACGTACAAGATAAGTCTGTTTAGCAGTCAATGTAAACTGTACATCAGTGTGTGGGTGTCCGTATGCATTTGTGCATGAAGCAAGTAGCAAACTGGGAAACCAAAAGATCAAAGACAATGCCAAGTAGAACTGTTTTTGCTTTTCATTTGAGGCCAAAGCTCCAACTAATCAACAGGCTCATTCCTCGTCAGTCACCTGATATGCTCCTCCTACTCCTCACAGTAGGACTCATGTTGGAGGAGGTGGCAATGGGTGTTGATGGGCACAGTAGTATTTCTTAACAATTTGGATAATTTTAATCAAACAACTTTTCACAGACAACTTTGAGTAGCATACACTTTCCATTTAGTTTCGGCTACACAAAAATAATCTGGTTAAAACCTTCAAACTTACAAAAATATCATGTTGGAAAAGCCATTGCATTTAATTTATCAATTGTTGGGGCTAGAAAATATCAGTTTCAAAGATATTCAAGTAACAAGTGAAAAAGCTGTACTAGCAAACCCCTTTGAATTGTGACATCTCATTTGCAAATCAAATCCTAAAATACATCTCGATGAATACATTTTCATGATAATTTATTCACCTTAAACCGGTATTCAGTTTAATATTGCAGTTTTGAAGCTTCCTGGAAAGAACTTAGTTGTTTTTAGCTACTTCGTGCAATCCTGTGGCGTAATATTTGTGCAATGAACCATTAGGTGATGAATGTTACAGTTGCTATGACACATAGAATGGTGAAAAAAAATACTTTATACTTGTGCGTAAAGTCATTTGCGGCTCATTCACATTATTATATGCATTTGCTTGATTCAATCATTCCCTTTCACACACATACAGAATGTTGGTAGAGGGGATTCTCTTAACGTCTCAGACCCAGACAGTTCCACAGAGGACTGGATGTCGGAGCCATCATTCATAACCAGACAGCCGATAGACTATACAGATATACACATAGAGCTATACTAAACCAAAACATACAAGCAACATCCCAATTGTTAGTCCAATGTTTCAAGAACTGAAAAGATCCCAATTTCGATACACAAAAAAGGTCATTTCTCTGTGAAATCCAGGGCCTAATGTACAGTACCAGTAGAAACACTTGACTGGTGCTGTATTTTTTGAACTGTCTCATTTCTTTATCTGAACAGTAACAGTTTTATATACTGTTCAGTGTATATAAAACAACAAAGCTGCTAAAGACATTACACATCCTAAACGTGTGATTTCAGATTTCTGGGCTTGTACTTTTTGGCATTTTCCCAAACCTTATATCTATGGGCTGACTGGTTGCAATAAGAGAATCTTACCCCATTGTACCTTCCTAGACATGTCCCCCCAGGTCAAGAGAGAAAGGAGAGAAAAGACTTAGTGAGACTCTCTTGTACCTTTGGGTGGTTTGACTGTCAGGGAAGGTACTATGAAGATCAGGTAACACAGATTTCATTTGCCCAAACCGGGGGCTTGCGGTCATAGGGAACACTCATCCGGGATGACGCTGCCGGTTCAGACACCTGCTGCCCTCCTTCATCCCTCTCCCCGTGCTCCTCCATATGCTCCGGTCCCAGCCCTCTTGGCTGCTCCAGACCCGGCTGGGTAGTGAATGGCTTCTGCAGGACCTTTAAGACCTGCTGGACCTATGACACAGAGCACAGAAAGATCAAACCATGAGAGGGAAAGGAGATAAGGAACTCATTTTAAGACTGCTCCTGGAATAATTACAATATTGACAGGAACAATAGACAGATTGGATGTGACAGCCACACTTAATGCAACTGACCTCAGTAAAGTCTCCATTCTCGGCCGCCTCTATTGCATTCTGGGCAATGTAGTTCCTGAGGACGTAGCGTGGGTTGGTGTTGTCCATCACCTTCACTCTCTCTTCCTGCAATGCCTGGATGTCACTCTGTCCCTCAACCTCCACGGCCAGACGCTTCCTGAACCAGTCACAACCACCATGAGAAATCGGATCCATTCTACACCCTTATTTTCCCATGCTACATTTCTACAGATGTTCAATGCTAGTGGAGGCATGAGCAAGGTTGCACCGCATAGTGTTGGGCCGACAGAAAAGAGTAAATTGGTTGCAGGAGTTGGGTTGTTGTACATATAGGCTGAAACCATTAGGAAAGCATGAGCCAGCATTAATATCTTAATATCCCATTACTCAACAGATATAATGTTAGACTAAGTACACAAATAACAATGTCTTCCTTCTTTTTGACCTGTATGAGGTGACCCAGGCAGTCCAGTCCTCCCTATGCTTGGCCTGGACCTCCTCTTCATCAGCCTCAAGCAGCTCCTTCAGCCGGGCCAGCTTCTCCAGCTGCAGGGCCAGCGTCCTCTGGCTGCTGAGCATCCGGAAGAGGGACGGGTTGCTCTGGCCCAACTGCAGCAGCATAGCCAACTCGCTGAAGGGAGAGAGCGCTGGGTCAAAAAGGAAAATTCTAATAAAATATTCATGAAAAGACAAAAAAGAAGGCAGAAGTAGGAGTAAAGTCTAAAATTGTCCAACAGTGTTATTCCGTGGTAAAAACCTCCCTTTAGTAATAGAGCTCTTAGTACTTCAACGCATTTAAATCTGCCTCTTAAACTTTCTGGCTTTGAATTGTTCAGAGTATGTTGACAGCTATGAATACCATTGTACTGCATTTGACTTAGTCGTTCATAACCACTCACACAATTTCAGTCTGAAATTAAATCCAAAATAGGTTTCTTTTTCTTCACCAGTGCTGCTGATTTGCTGAATCCAACTTAATACAATCAACATCTGCTTGGCCAATAGTAACTTACGCTCTGGTCGGTATCTCACACCAGTTACTCAAGTGCCCCCCCCATCCATTGGAAAAATGATCTTTGGTTCTCAAGAGATTTGACCCACGGCCGTCATCTTCTAAATAAGTTATATTCAACTGAATCCATTTTCTCACCGTGGGTCCATGCTGGGCTTGTTTGCAGCTTTAAGTTCCTCCAGAGAGGCACACTGCTCCAGAAGTAGATCTGTGGCCATTCTGGTGATCCCTTCCTCTGCCTCCGCATTGCCTCCAGTGGGACATGGGATCTGGCTCAGACAGCGGAATGTGTTGGTGAAGTCTGCTCCTACGGTCGCCCGAAAACAGTTGATCACACATCAGACTGACTTGGTTACGGTCTCAGCGTAACCCATTGTGTTCTGTTTGCAATGTGATGTGTGAATGGTGAGTTTCTTCTGACACCATGGAGGGAGCCGGTCTAGTGATTAGAACATCTGACCAGAAACCAAAAGGGTATTAGACAGAACCCCGGAACTTTCAAGAGACCTGCATAGCAAGTTAATGCCATTTGCTCCCGGGTTGTGCCATCCAATTCCAATGGGTCGCGTTAAATGTGGATGCCACATCATGTTTGGAACTTGTGCGACAAATATCGCCTTTCAATACGCCTCAGGCCGTAGCTATACATATGATGTCTGTCTCGTCATACCGGTGTTGTGCATGGTCTGTAGCAGCGCAGTGATCAGCATCTCGTCCTCTGGCTCCTCCTTTCTCAGCAAACCCAGTTTCCTCCTCATGTGATCCAGATAGAAAGCATTGTAGACGGGCATGTACTCATCCAGGACAGCCTCGGCCCGGCTTGGAGGCAGCTCTGGGTCCAGGGCCTCAGCTAGGCGGGCCAGGTTCCAGCGACACACAGCGGGTTGGGCCTGATAAGAGTACCGGCCCGAGTTGTCCGAGGCGTTGCAGATGAAGTCCGGATCAAACCTGCGGACATGCCAGAGGGCGCACACAGCATAAAGCCAGGACCTTGTTGTGGACTTCAGACAGACACTGTGGATAGTACTGCAAACGGCTGTACCTGTCCATGAAGCCGTAGGGGCCATAGTCGAGAGTAAGGCCCAGGATGCTCATATTGTCCGTGTTAAGGACTCCATGGCAGAAGCCCACACACTGCCACAGGGCGACCATCCGAGCAGTGCGCCGCATCACCTAGCGGTTCGGCCCGCAGAGAAGGGTTCACGCACACAAACGACCATGACAGTCAACACACATCTTACAGTTCACGTTCTGCCATCATTCAATCGCACAAGATTGAGAGAATCTACTCAACATTTTCAAGGTTAAAGAATGCTATAGAACGTTTGGTTTTAGACTGATACATGGTTAGGCACATTCATTAAGACAGCAATACTCAAGCAAACTGATGTAAGGAGAGACTGAACAACTGGGGAATAATTAACTGCTCTTTGAAAGCAGTTCTGGTGTGTCTTGCATTTCAATAAGTATAACGGCCTTGCCAATTTCCGATTTCGATTGCAAATTTCCAACAAAGCAGACGCATTAATATTTTGTATCTTTATTTCAACACTTGACAGTTAGTGACCTAACTGAATAACAAACACGCCTTCTAGATATAACTAATTTAAGGTGAAGATAATTTCGAAAATTATGATTACAGTTCCCGTACATTATTATTACGTAAGGAGGAGAGGTCAAACTTAATATACCATATATTTTCAGTGTTAAACGAAGAACTGTTTGCCATCTCCTCTCAATTGAGATAACACACCGTAGTCATCTACTCTACCCAAAATACTAACAGTGACCAAGACATGAGTATTCAGTCCAAAACTAACAGGCTACGAGAGTTTCTTCCCTCAGGCTACAAGGGAAGAAACTTGTAGCCTGAGGAACCCCTTCCATCTATAGTCCCATGCACACCTGTCACTTAATATCATGCTCATCTGCCAGTTATATCATGCACACCTGTCACTTTTACATGGCACTACGGTTGTACAATTATTATTATTGATGAATGTTTTGTATAGTTTTATTTTAGGATTTTGTGTTATTGTCTTATTTTTTTAATTACTGTTACTTTTTTAACTTAACTACACTGTCGGGAGTAGGAAAACCAAGCATTTCATTGCCATAACTTGTTATTGCAAATGACAGATAAACCTTTTGAACTTATAGCGCCCTCTAGTGTACAAACAAGTAAAAAGAAACCCTTGTAGACGAGGTAAACAGAGGAATAAATGGTTCCAATACAAAAAACCCTGACAACTGACTACTAATTCCCCAACTAATTCTGGCCAAGAGCTGACTGAATTATTCACAAGTAGAACACCAGCCATCTTCAGGCAACTCTTGTCACAATGTTAAAGTGCATGGGAGGGACAGTTCACTTGCAAGGTAAACAAAGCCAATTTCATCACAAGTTGTTAGCCATGGTCTGTCACTAGTGTTGAAATGAGGATCAAATATCAATACGTCAAATGTGTTTTACAAAAAATAGGTTTTTAGGCACATTCTTTACTATCACAATACTGATAGTAAACTCGGAATGTATGATGGTAAACACGGAAAATGAATGTGCTCAACAGTGCATAAAACAGTGACATCACACACGTTCTGAACATGTCTTTCATATTACCATTAAGCAATGCATTAATGAATAGGACTACTTTGTAATGAACACAGTGGTGGCTTAGTGAAGGCAGTATAACACGCCCACTGTATTAGGACTTCCTGTCGCCATACAGATTAACAGGATAAGGATGTTTAGCAGTTCTTGGCTACACAACAAAAAGGTCAAGGGTAAAGAGAGCTCCCATGTAGGCCAGCAGTCTCCTTTGAAAAAATAAATACTGCATTACTATTCAGTAAAAAACCCGAAACAAATATAATTTCAGTTTCACTGAATCAAACAGTGTGCCCTTTGCCTGGCATACCTCCCTGAAGAACGCCACATTCCGCTCCACTCGGTCTGTGTGGTTCTGCTGGATCTCCGGATAGAATGTCTCTATGACATAATCCATCATTTGACCTCTGATCTCATCGTGGCCGTAGCTCGGGCCTTGGCGCCCTGTGTTCTCGTCAGCAGCCTTGAAGATCTCAAACGATCCAAACCTGCACATTTTGCCATTGTTCTTGTTAGTGGAAGTGTCTTAAAAGGGAATCAGTTACACAAAAAAACGTGCTTTGCCTAACATACACAAACCAATAACATGTAGTATGTTACTGACCTGATGAAGGAGGGCGCGATACGGAGGACCACAGAGCATCTCTCCTTGCTGGGGTTTCCATTATAGTACACATCTCGTATCACCTTGCTGTCCGAGGTCACTAGGGACCCTGCCCTTGTGGTGGGCACCCCCAAAGCAAACACTGCCTCGCTGCACAGAAACTCCCTGATGCTGGAGCGCAGGACCTTCCGGCCGTCAGCTTGTCTGGGATTGAGAGAAGGACTTTCATGTAAGCAACGCGGGCATAATTGCATAGACAGCTTCCAGAATGTGCAATGCACAGGGAACAGCAAGACACAATGCCAGACCAAAAAGGAGTGGACAACTGATCTGTCTAGTCATAAATGCAATTGCCATATTGTATACCTGGAGTAGGGCGTCAGTCCAGACCCTTTGATCTGAATCTCCCAACGCCCACTGGGGTTCTCTCGCAGTAGCTCAGGGCACAGATCAGCAGGTGCTTTTACTTCCCCCAAATAGCAGGCCGCCCCGTCCCCCAGTTGGCCAGCGAACGAACCAAACTGATGACCACAGTAGCAGTGCGCGGCTGGCTCCGACCCTGGCATTACCTTGCAGCCGCCTAGATACTCTGGTCCCAGAGGATCATTCAGAACCTCTTCAGCATTTAGCCCAATCAAAGCCAACGCTTCACCCGAGACGGCAACGAACCTGGGGTTGACTATTGGTTGTGGGTTCACACGGGAGAAACAAGCACCTTCTACCCTTCGTGGACCCAATTGTTCTGATGTATCCAATGGAAGTTTTTTGAGTGCGACATTGTCGAACTCTATGCGCTCAAGCGGTGAACGACTTACAGCCAGACCCATGCCGTCCATTCCGATAGCAGAAAATAATCTAACCACGAAACCACGAACGTTTAGTAATGTAGGTCGTGTCAAACAAACCTTTAAAGAAGCCATCCAACGAAAGCCATTTGTAGGTAGCAGATATCTTTTGTTTAACTCCACAAAATGATATACGCCTTGTGACGAATGTCAACAACGCTTCAAAACTATATCCGTGTCATGAAAAACATTCCAGAATAAAAGTCCACCACAAACCATTCAACTCATTCAGGAAACGTGCGTACCATCTAATCACAGACAGAGCCTGGGTCCATCAATGTTGTTTTTGTCGTAACCTTAAGAACAAACTCACGTCTGGTCGGAGACCATGTAAACCTCCCCCCGAAAATAATATCATGCTTGATTCGCGTGAAGACCATCATTATTACGAAAAACAACGACCATAAAAGCCTCAGAAACAACTAACCGCAATTATAATTAGGTAATAGAAAATAAGTATACGAGTAATATAATTTTTGCTTAAGGAACCAAAACGCCGTTTGCCTAAAATTCCAAGTACCAGAACACTGTCCCTGATCAAGTCAATCCCTGATATCCACAAACACGTTGTCAAACTGCATTGCAGTGGGTTAATGCGGTTCTCATTGATCAATTCAATGATTGACTTAACTAATTCTCGGATGTGGATGGGCGTTTGTATTCAGACGTAAAAATGGTCTTGTGACCCATGCAAAGAACAATGGAGTGTGAAAAATATGAATTATGTTTGATTGCTTTTGAAAATAAAACTCCTGCTGAATAGCAAAATAAAAAAATAAAAATATATATAGTCAGATAACATATATAAATATAGAGCCTACCATGGTAGGTAAGGGGTGTCAATGTTGTATATAGTACGTTTAACAAACTCAAATGGCAGCTATTGGTATATTTGGCAGCTTTTAATTTTTAAATTTTGAGCGAATGTCTCTTACGGAGTGAGTGACTTCAAATATTATAAGGTAGAGCACACTGAGAAATAGTTAGAGCTTAAGTTAACGTAGAGAACCACAACATGTTTATAGGGACAAAACTTGTTTTTTTACTGAAAAAAATCCTGCCTAGTGCAGTTTGAGTACTTGGTAACGGTACTCGGCAAGTATTCACAAATAAGTACTCGGTCTGAAAGTGACCTCACTGCATACCAGCATTCAGCGCTTACATTTCCGTTGATCAGAGCCGCTTCAGTACTGTGATGAGGTCGGAATCCTGACTGAAATTTGACTAAGAAACCGCTTGAGTTTACAACATTTTTGAGGGGACAAACCGTCTCAATGATCTTGGCTACAAATGGAGATTGTAGATGACTGTGAAACATGGGGAAGCTTTAAAATATTTAACCTTTCCTTCTAGGGTTTTTTGGTCAATTGAATTAAATTGTGACCACCAAGTTATGCCTTGGTGGTCGTAATGACGGTACAGTGACATTGTTTGACTGTGTAGTTCTGAGTGTCCGTCTAAAAACGTTTACAAAACAACGTTTTTTTTAATTATTGGTTGAAACGTGCAGATTAGATATTAGATTTTCACATAGTTTATGTTATGAGCATACTGTATGGTTACAAGTTATTTGGATATCACTTGATTACGTTAATTGTCAGTGTCACTCAATAGGCCACATCCCGGTTGTGTAAGCAATACACACCGAACAAAATTTGAACCAGTCTGTAAACATTTATTTATGCTGTAAAGTTGGGCATTTTGCCAGAGATAGCTCCCTTTTGCAGCCAGCCTCAAGTGGCCATTCGATGATTTGCAGTTTTTGGCACTTCCGGGTCAGCTTCATGTTTTAGCCTGGGAGATGTGCATGTTGAATAACACCACAGCTATTGCTAAGGCTTGGCGCCGTCTTGATCCCAACTTTGACCGGATGTACGCCAAGCGGGCTTTTGTGCACAGGCATGTGGGAGAAGGAAGAGTGGGAGTTCTCGGAGGTCAGAGGATGGTGGCTGCTCTGGAAAAGGATTATGAAGAGGTCTGGGCAGATTATTACTAACCCAAACCCAGTATTTCGCTTTACATGAAAAGTTTGTTGACTCTGTTCTGAAATAGGAATTTTATCAACGTTGTGGGAATTTCAAAGGAGTTGTGGCCCCTATGTGTGCTTGTTTACTAAAGCAGTCCTATTTGTAGACAAAATTAATGAATTCATTCAAAACAGGATGTTCTATTTTATGAATGATAAGAAAAGGTTATTGCATTAATGACAGAACATATTCATCAAATAGTGAATGCCATGAAAAAATGCTACAAGATTAGTATGCATGATCAGGTTATTGCAGACATGAGCACATCTCTTAAGGTGTTAGAGCAGGTTAATGACCGGTTAATGTAAGTCACTGACTTTAAATAGTTGGAAGAATTTTTTAATAATCACCAAGCAAAGTAGTGATTAGCACTTCCATTGATAAGAGGAATAATGGATCTAAATTGATGGCCATTTAGCAATTTGAAATGTGGTCAGTGGGCAGAGTAAAGTGCCAGCAACAATTGCAAACACATATTGCCCCTTGATTATTTTTTTTTGTTGGCCTAGTCACTCTATACAGTCTCAACGTTTCATACAATACATTCACTGCACTGTATATTATAGCTTTTTTCTGTATAGGGCAATATGTACATGTAGTCTATTATAATGTTTTGCATTGGGGCCTAAAGAGGGTGTGTGAAATAATGTTGCTACATGTAGCACACCATTTCCCATGATTAGACAGGTTTGTCTTGCTCTACATTCTCCTGAATACTTCCTACATTGCGTTCTCTTTGGAATATTCAATTGTTTTTGAACTGAGGCAATATGTATCATTCATTAGCCTTGAAATGACTATTAAATATGATCAAATATGATTTGTCGTCACTGTGTTGAGGTACATTTTCTTAAAAAAATACATTAAAATGTTCCGTTTCAAAGTAATACATTGGCCTCTTATTTTGAAATTATCCTTATTTTTGGGACCCTGAAGTCTTGCTCTCGAGATGCTGATGCCACTGGAATACATTTTATAGCGGTGAAAAGTCCCACCAACCTACGTTAAGGTCAACCCTAGTCTTTAGTGGCTTTGCGGCAGGTATTTATGCACTAAAACCCACTGGGAATGGAGTACCTCCAGGCCACAGATGTGCAATTGAGACAACTGCTCTGACTGCTATCACCACACAAAAATAAACACACAACCTGGCCCCAATGGGAATATGTCGCTATTTCGAATTGGATAAGACAATAACTCCAGACAATGGGTTCTGTCTTGCTCAAAACCTCACTGTCAGGCCCTGCAAAGGCAACTTACCTTCAATCCAATGTTCCAGGGAACAGAATCAATCCTGAGCAAATATAGGAAAAGACCTAGTGGTATCAACACGTAACTCCCAATATACAATAGCACATAACTGTCCAAAATAGCCATACACAAACCTCTGGGCAACAGTTTTGTTTTACCCCTAGGTTGATCCCAACCCAGAAGCCACTTGTCACCTTAACAACCCAATCAGCTCCACCTGTTTCCAATTTGTAAAGAAAATGTACAACACAGAGGCGGCATGGAGAGCATGAGGTATTGAACATAGACAGACACGATCTACCACCTTTTCCTTAATCTCCATAAAAATCTATTAATTTTGTGAGCATTTTAGAGACTGCCTAGCCTTTATTTTTTATGTCTCCTGCCCTGCAATATGATTGAATCTAATTCTGCAGTACCATGCAGAAGCCCTCTTCGCCAGAACATGTACATGGTCAGCTTCAACACACATCAAACATGTAACTATGCAGCTGTTGGGAGAGATTCTTCCCAGAACATTCAGAAAGAAGCTGGGTGACAATGGCTGCTGTTGTTCCTCTACCCTGTGGTCACAACAGGGAAAAAAATTCTACTCAAGTCTCATGTCCTTCTGTCATGTTTCTTGGCCCAATGGAATTCTTATTATTGGTATCCTTCAGAAGTGGTTCAGTGGTGACTATTTGCAAAAATTTGAATTGCCAGATTCACAAGTGTCCTAAAAGAAAGAATTGATGTTGAGAAGTGTCTGTAGGTCTATGGGTGATTATTATATTTTAATTCATATAACACTTCTAAGGCAAGACTAATGATATTGCCAAGCTTATAGCCTAAACCTATAGTGTCACTATTGCAACGGTAGGCCTATGGCAAGCCCAAGACAGGATGTTTTGCTCTATTTATAAACTACATTTCAATTAGTAGATGTGACCTAGTGGAAGCAAAAAGATCATGGTAGCAGACAAACTAAATAAGATCATACAAAAAAGTAAATTTAGTTAAAAAATGAACAGGTTTATATAGCAGTATTTTCTGAATGGAGATGGCTGCCATGGGAAATTTGATTGTATAAATTATTCAGACTTCAGATAAAATAAGCATAAATACATACATATTCTTTAATTAAAATGTTGTATAGTTCGATACAGAATTTAGGGTTCAATATTTGGCCTGTTCACAATGTCATCACCAGAAATACGTAAAAGATACTAGAGTGAGGGTGTGAAGACAGTACCACAAATACAGCGTTTTTCCTTGTTTTTCTGGAAAAACACTGACAGGGAGATGAAGGACCTCTTTGGCAAACCACCCAACAATTTACTGACAGTGGTTTAGTTAATGGCTCAGAGCAAACTCAAACAGAAGCCAGAAATACACCCTTGATTAAGTCACAAGCAGTAGACTTTTGCCCAATATATTTTAATAGTAAATAGAAAATGCACTGTATGGATTAATGCCTCAGGATCCTACTGCAGGTAGAATGGATCATAATAATGGTTTAAATGGAAGCCACAAGACCATACTTGCAAACAGAATCAGTTTAAGTTGAACAGTTTATCCACTTCAAATGCAGATCAACAAATGCAATTGAACTTTGTTAAAGGAATGTTAAGATTGTAACTGGCACACCGAAGATGTAAGCTAATCTAACTGGTTAGTAGTGACAACACTCAGGAAAGTCTCAATTTGTTTATGAAAACCAGACTTGATATCTACCAACTAATGGGATTTCATTAAATATGTCAACCTCAGCCACTAAGAGGTAAGTTAACCTAACAATTCAAGTCTGCTTTGTTGTGTAACTAATGGGTAACAATACTGCATTGATGAATTCTTAACTAAGTTACTAGCTACTACTAACTTCAGGCAAGACAATTGTTTTATGGAATATGCCTGAATGCTAATATCTACTACAGCAAAAAGTAAACCCCGAAACGGCAAGCTTCAATCACTTATTTCAAATCCCCCTTCGTGCAATATTTTGAAGGAAAAACTCCACTGTTAACCAAAATGTTTTTCCATCAAATATTGTGTGACAGTTAATAAACGTTTTTTTTATGTTGCTTATACTATGTGGTCGATGTTTAAAAAAGAGCTACATCTTAAGCCAACAAATAGGTGAAAATACATTGAAAGTGTTAAATGACCGGAAAAGCATGACCTTAAGCTGCTTAATGTTTGAAAGTATGGCTTGTATACATTTGACACCACTCCATTAATTCCGTTTCAGCCATTAATGAGCCAGTCATCCCCGATAAAAGGTGCCAAAATACACCTGTGAGATATGTACATGACATTATCTCCCAAACACAAATTTATCAGATTGCTGTAAACATTTTGTATGGAGAATCAAATCCACAAACATTTATCACAGGGTGTCACACAACCTGGTCCAACCAGAAAGACGGTATGAACGAACGGACAGGCAGACAGAACAATGGAGGACAGAAAGATAGGAAAACACAACATCTGCAGCAGAGGCAGGCAGTCTCCAGGTCAAAGGCAGCGGTGATCGCAGAATAAGGCTTGAACCCAAACAAATTCTTCCCAGTTCCAACCAACAATCTGTCCCTGTTCCTTACTATGGACTAGGGAACAACCTGAAAGTTCAGCTGTACTATAATCATGCACATCTTTAAAGCATTTTGCCTGCAATGTCAGAGGTCCTAGTACAAAGGGAAAGTCCATGGCTTGTTGAACAAAGTGCATATTTTCCCATGTCCAGTATAAACCACCACCACTAAGTGGCAAGTAATGTTTTGTAGCAAACATGTTGAAGGTGCCTCATTGCAAGTACAGTCAAATACAAAATGTTCTCATTGAAAATGCATTGCTTGCTTTTGAGGCTCATTTGTCTCCGCACTCCTCGGCATCTCTCTTATGAAAACGTATCCGACATTAGCCCTAAATTATGGATGGAATAAGTGTTCAGGGTCACACCTTTTCTTTAAATAACAGAACATTTGAAAACGGTGCTGTCCAGAACACATCTAAACAGACTGTAATGTCTGTATTACCAGAGGCTGGTTGTGTGTAAAGCTAAGCGCAGGTCAATTTGGCCCTGAGGAATGGTAAATTGTGTTCCCAGAAGAGATGTCAGAAACAACAATGTGGTAAGTTACACATGTGTTTCCTTTTGACTTGATTTTTCTTTAAAGAGTAAATTTACTGAATTACACACTAGTTATGGTAGGAAATTTAGTGGAGCTACAACAAATGGGGTAAATTTTCTCATAAGCCCAATTTTGTTTTTGTATAATAGACAATTTGTCTGTTAGACAACATTTTGCAAGATAACCTCAAGTTCCAATTTCAAGGGAATGTGGCGCTCAGCAGATGTAAAACAAATAGAAAATAATTTTAAAACTTTCTGAAAATACTGCATTTTTAGAAGACAAATAATGTCATGTTTTCTTTGGCAGTACAGTCCTGTGATCCACAGGGACACAGAGAGAGAAGTAGGCCCCTGGGAGACTGGGAGGGCAAGCCAAGGCCTTAGGGCCGCCTTACATCCATTTCCCTTCATAGATCAGGAAGTGAACCTTGACCTCTAACTGCGCCTCCTGTTGATAAGGCCATTGTTGGTTGATGCATTGTTTTCGTATTAGAGGGGAACAACGTTCATGTGACAGGTTCAGGCAAGCTGGAGGGCTCAAGCCGCCGCTGGAGGTAGTGGTCGCAGGTTTTCCAGTAGTGATTGGACAGTGGGTAGGGACAGAAGAGCCCTTCCCATGCCCCCGCCTGCACGGTAGCAGGCGTATCCCAGCATGCCCATCATCCCAGCCTTCAGCACTGTGCGTAGCATCCAGCCAAATCGAGATGGAGGGGCGACACTGAGTCACACAGGGAAAGTTTTAACATTAGCTAACAGAGCAGTGGTTGTGGTCAGAGGCATCAGTTGGCTTGTTG
Source organism: Esox niger (assembly GCA_016801105.1). Lineage (NCBI taxonomy): Eukaryota > Metazoa > Chordata > Actinopteri > Esociformes > Esocidae > Esox > Esox niger. The sequence continues at coordinate 74,755 of JACXGJ010000787.1, read as the reverse complement.
ATACAATGAGGTCACAGACGGTTTCAAACAGAGAGGATATCGGGGAATTGTCAAAGGCTTGGAACCCGATTCAAGTAATCATATACAGTCCCCTCCAAAAGTATTGGAACGTTAAGGAAAATTCCTTTGTTTTTGTTGTTCACCGAACACATTTGGATTTAAGATCAAAAGATGAGTGAGACAATAGTTCAGAATTTCAGCTTTCATTTCCTGGTACTCACATCTGGATGTGTTAAACAACTCAGGACATATCACCCTTTGTTTGAACGCACCCATTTTTCATGTGAGCAAAACTATTGGAACATGTGACTGACAAATGTTTCTTGTTTCCCAGGTGTTGCCTTTTAGGTTGATTGTTCAAACATTAAATAGCTCTGCATGACTAATCAAAGTTTCCATGCTTGGTTTAAACCTATAAAGACTGCATTTCTTATTAAAGAGGATATACCAACATGAAGACCAGAGAGCTGTCAATGGGAGCAAAGCAAGCCATTGTCAAGCAGAGAAAATAAGGAAAATCAACAAGATCCATTGCACAAACATTGGGCATAGCAAGCACAACAATTTGGAATGTCCTGAAAAGAAAGAAACTGCTTGTGTACTGAGCAACAGATGTCGAACAGGTCGGCCAAGGAAAACAACAGTAGTTGATGACAGAAATATTGTGAGAAAACATCAGTAAGTGACATCACCAACAACCTCCACAGTGTAAGGGTGAATGTATCACAATCCACTGTTCTAAGAAGACTCAGAGAGCAGAAATATAGAGGCCACACCACAAGATGCAAACCACTCATCAGCAGTAAGAATCGGAAGGCCAGAAATTTGCCAAGAAGTACAGAGATGAGCCGCAAAAGTTCTGGAACACAATCTAATGGACTAATGAGACCAATATTAATCTCTACCAAAGTGATGGAAAGGCCAATGTGTGGAGAAAGGAACTGCTTATGATTCGAAGCATACAAGCTCATCTGTGAAGCATGGTGCAGGTAATGTCATGGCTGGGCGTGCATGGCTGCATCTAGAACAGGCTCATTAAGATTTATTGATGATGTAACTGAGGATGGTTGCAGCAGAATGAATTCAGAAGTGTACATAAACATTTTGTCTGCCAATTTACGGAGAAATGCATTGAAACTATTCACGTAAAGTTTATCATGCAGCAGGACAATGACCCAAAGCATCCTGCCAATAGAACAAAGGGCTTCATCAGGGGAAAAAGTGGAAGGTTTAAGACTGGCCAAGTCAATCACCTGACCTTAACCCAATAGAGCATGCATTTCACCTCCTTAAAAGGAGACTGAAGGAGACTGAAAGTTTGGTGATGTCGATAAGTCGCAGGCTTGGGGCAGTTATTGCAAGCAAGGGTTATGCCACAAAATATTGAATGTTATTTACTTTAAGATTATTTGTTCCTTTAATTTTGCTCACCTAAAAATGCTGTGGCCTAATACAAACAGTGATATGTCCTAAGCTGTTTAACACATCTAGATGTGAATACCAGGAAATTAAAGCTGAAATTCTGAACTCTTGTCTTATGCTCATCTTTTTGAATTTGCTCATCTTTGGAAGTTGCCTTGCCGTTCCAATACTTTTGGAGGGGTCTGTAAGACCAACTGTCTCAAACACACGCACCTCATGATGTCCTGAATGTTGAGCTCCTTCTCCCAGTTTCTCTCGATGCCAGGGACATGACCCATTCCCACAACTCCCACCACCACTGCAGGCACTTCTGTCACACAAAACAGACAGAAAAACCACTGTTTTAGAACACATACTGAATCAGGAGCAGGTCTGAGGTAAACTTCACTGCCAGTCCAGGCAGTGTGCAAGTAATTGCGTCGGAGCAGGAGTCTATTCACTTTGACCCTTGACAAAAAAACGTTGGCAGCCCAAGTGGCGCAATGTTCTGAGTCACTGCCTTGCAGTGTAGCTGTGTCATTGAAGCCAGGAGATTGACTCATCCTGTCATGGCATACTGACAGTGCCCAGAGGTCACACAGAGGGTGGTGTAAATTGGCTCAGTGCAGCCAAGGGTGTATGATGGGCAGCGTTGCCTTGCCTCTTCTCGCTCCGATGACTACTCATAGCAGGTCGGGGTACCTGCATTCTCCGTAGCGCTAGAGATTGCAATATCCTCCAGTGGGTATTTTATGGCAAATACTCCCTTGTTGAGCAAGCAGAATTATCCAAAAAACAGTTAAATACTGACTTGAAAATATGAGGTTAATTAAAATACTCTAAATTGTATCTCTCAGGTCTGACGTGGGCTACCTGCAAAAGAACAGTAAAAGTCAGACATTTTGTAATACTCACTCTGAGCACCAGGGGGCGCCTCCACACAACGTGCAGCCTGGCGGAGAGTGTGTGTGAGGTAGATGTCTCGCTCCGCTACGATGGTCTGGTGGAGAGCGGGAAACTCGCCGATCATCTCCAGCATGGTCTGCTCCAGCAGGTCCTTCTGTTTGCATTTCTCCACATCTTCCTTACTAGCGAACAACAATAGAGCATATTACATGCTGCCCACTAGGTTCAACCATGTCCCCAAATGAATCAGCAATACTCATGGGAAAGCCTCTGCTCACTGCTGTGAATACCTGCTTTACTTGCTTGTGGGAAAGGGCACATCTTCCCGGAAAAAGTGAAAGCACACACAAGCGGATTACCCCCCAGAAAAGTTGGCCAAAAAGTTTCAAAGGTTTCTCCAAACACCCCCATTTTGAGTTCTGTAATAGTGAGTTTGTAATCATGTTAGGTTGTTAGCATTCAGACCCTTCATGCATTTTTGCCTTGGTCTGGAAGAACATACACAGCAGACATAAAATGGAAAAAAAATATGTAGTCCCAATGTATATAAAACTAGGCCATAAAATTGGCATTATATTTTAAGGGGGTGTTTAGTTTGTTTGCTTGCTGGACACAGTTATGTGGGTAGGACCGCTATAGTGTCTGAGTATTTTACAGACAAAAAGTCTGTAGAATTTTTTTCATTGCAATATTAACAAATATGTGATATGCAGTAATAATGGAATGACAGTGTTTCACCAATATACTTCCGCTGCATAATTTCCATTGGTCAAAAGTTGCACACTGCCTCACCACTAACTCCATTTAGACACGCGAACACACCATACAAACAGTTATTTCTAGGTTGCATTACTAACATTCAGTTTACAAAATCTTTGTTCATCTGAGAAAGTTGGTCATCTGAAAATGAGTGAGTGCACAATAAAGGGACAGTTGGTTTGAATGCAAACTGGTGTTGCTGTAATCCTGCACATTTTCCCAAGTTGGACTTACATTTGAAATATCCTTGAAGTCAGCATTGTGAATTTGTTTTTTAAGAGGGCCTGTTATATGAACATGTTTTTCAGTTAATATATTGTATTTAATGTCAAAAGGCTTACCTGGCAGAATAATTAACTCTAACCAAAGGGTATTTGTTTTGCAGATTCTACTACCACGTGCTATAGAAACATTGCCAAACAGCCTCTTGCTAAGATCTGGCATTCCTAGTGGTAAAGGGTAACTACATCCAAAGCCAAAAATGGATCAGATTTTTCACAGACATGAAAAATACTCTTGATGTGGATTTCTGCCTTTCTGTGGACTTAGCAATTTAGATGTTTTTCTTTTTTTAATGTTTTCTTTTGAGAGCTTAAACCTATACGAAATAGTAATGAAGAGGTTTTAAAGGGCCCAACCTGATGGGGTCTGACAGGAAGCAAAGTCCCCAGGCCAGCCGGGCTTTCTGCCAAAGACTTAGAGCAGCAATGGCCCGTTTGAATGTCACTGGGATGGGCCGGTCCCCCAGGTGGAACTTGCAGAAGGGAACCCGGCTCGCCTGGACGGAGAGAAGAAAGGTCTTTGATGTACACATTTGGTCACCGGTGAAAATGCATGAATGAGGACATCGGTTGAGTATTTCACAATACGTCCGTATACGACACCTGACACCTTGTATTTCAATGAGAACAAATGTGACCCTGATCAAGAGTAGCCATGTGAGTGAGTGTGAACGAGCAGGGAGACAGCTGTGTACTGTGTGCATCACCTCTTTGAAGGCCTCTCTGAACTCTCCTCCAGGAGCCATGCCCAACTGCTCCGTGATGTGAGCGGACACTTTAAGCAGCAGGATTTGCATCAGGCCAGACATCACTCCATTCTGGATGGACAGAACAGAGTGAACAGGGACAGAATGGCGGGAAAGACGCACTGTGTTAAGGTACACTTCTTATAATCACAGGCATTTTGGTATGTGATCAACAGGTATAACACATCACACCTATGGTCTATGGGGTAAACACAGCTCTGTCACTCAGGGACAGAGACTACACATGTAGAGCTTGATGTCACACTGTCTGGAACAATTACAAAAAAAAAATTTGGGATAGGAATGGATAAGATTGAATCTAGAGAAATAGAAAGACCAGAACAGACAAATCTGATATTGTCTTGAATGGTGAATATTCTATAACTTGAATTTCTATGTTCTATGTACTTTCCCAGCTGATTGACATAATCTACGTGTGAAACGTTTGAAAACTGGTCCCTCGTGTAAATCAGTTCGGCAACCTTTTTTGTGGCCAAATTAATAATAACAATAAATAGAGAAACGAAAACAGTAAAAATCCTTCCACAAAAAAAAACTATATATGGCATTATGAAAAGAACCAACTCAACCCTCCCTGTTCAATATTCCATGCAGCCATACCTGTTTGATTGCCTGCTGGACTTTATCCAGGTTGATTTCCTTGGCCTCCTTAAGCAGCGTCTTCTCGTCCATCTTCAGCATGGACACCCTGTATTGACACAGCTCCACCACCACCACGTCTGGCTGCACGGCCCGAATCGTCTGAGGGATGGGAAGATGGGACCAACAAGGCAGACATGGGAGAGTGGGGAGGAGAGTGAGGGGGGACCAAGGATTAAAAGAAAGGATTTCATCTGACTGTAGGTAACTCTGCATCCTTTCAATCCATCCTTAGTAAAATTATCTCCCCTCACATAAACGTTCTGTCAAATACTTTGAAAAGGAACACATCCACTCCCCATTCCCAGGGGTCACCAGGAAATGTCCTTGTTTTCCCATGAAAACATGCATGAAATGAGGTTGCATAGGAAATATAAAACAATTAATAGCAAATATACAATGAAATAATAATTGCGTCCTTCAATCTTTGCTTTCATCCATTTGCAGTAATTACAGCGTTGCAGGTCTTAGACATTCTAGTTGTAATTTTGTTGAGATAATCGTTGGAGATGCCACCCCATGCTTACTGAAGCACCTCCCACAAGTTGAATTGGCTCGATAAGCACTTCTCACGTAACATACAGCAAAGTTACTCCCACAACAACAAAGCAAGGACATTTCTAAGTGACCCCGAACTTTTGAACAGTATTGTTCATCTCTGGAGGGCCACGTCTTAGACACAGAAAACACCTTCCTCACCGTGGCCACGTCCTTCTTGCTGCTGTCACTGAAGTGGGCCGTGCCCACCAGGTACAGTAGGCTGCCATCGGAGGCTGTCAGCCGGGTCACTGTCTCAGGCAGTTCAGGGGAAGATTGGCGTCGCTGGTCACGCACCTGCCAAAGCAGCTCCTCTGCCTCAGAGTCCGCTAGGGAAGAACCAGCCAGTGAGACGTGAAGGGCACAAAGAAGAACAAACAGTGCAACAGAGACAGAGAGAAGAATAGGGAGGAAAAGAGGAAGAAGGCAACAAAAAACGAATTTGTTCTGAGAGACAGAAATTGGTGCTGGGAAAAGACTGTGTGCAACCGTTTGAGCCTAACAAACAACTATATAAAAACTGAAAATATAACCCAGCTGTGGGATCACTACAATCGAAAATAAAAACAATGTACAGCGGATTTAAAGCAAAGGACGGTTCTCCTAGCTAAACAATGTATGCTTCTGTTTACAGACCGATGCAGAAGAAAGTACCCTTTCTGTAACCGAGGCACTCACAGAGTCCAGGAGGACGGCTAGGCAGTGAATCCTCTTCACAAGCATCTTCACAAGCATCTTCACAAGCATCTTCTGAGGGTCCTGCCAACCCATCCTAACATCACAGGAGAAAAAAGCCTTAGTAGTGCAAGTTAGATAATGGAACGTCACAGAAGTAGACATACTACAACATTGTTTTAAACTCTGACAGAGGCTCAAGAAGCAATGTTCTGGAACGGTGGACTGTTGGCGAATTACATTAAATACTGGTGCAGGATGAAGTCAATGAATCTTTGGATTTTTGTATGAGTTTCACAGAGCTTTTCTTAACAGCTTACGGCTGCAGGGCTCAACGTACATAAAAAAAAAAAAAATTACAGGCTCCAAAAAATGTTTTTACTGTCCCTCGTTCCAAAAGTTGGAAAATATTAGTGTTACCACATAGAACCAAATACTTTTGTTACTTAACACGATTAATCATTTATTAAATGCATTCTGGATATATAAAACTAAATATTTTTTTCAGAACATTTCTAATTATAACAATGAATAAAAATATAAGTCAAAAAAGCATTTGACTTTCAAACAAAACATTAACTAATTCACCCCAGGAAACAAGGCACCCAGCTGGTCCATCAGTTACTAGGTTTGCGGTTGTTATGTGGTGCAATTCCAGATACAACCACGGGCCCTGAAGACGGATTATTAGTCACCCGCTTAGCTGTCATGATGATCATTTGCTATTGGCGTGGCTGGTCAGGGAATATTTGCGAAATTTGTCGGTGCCTTTGTAAAAAGCCCCACATTTGTTCGCTCTAGACGGGAACATGCATCCTAGTTCAAAAGACGTCAAAACAGGTAAATATTATTTGCACTGAGGTAAAATAGCCGTTGCATGTATGGAATATTAAACAAACACGGCTGAACTCATTGCACTTGTTACAAAATTTGCGGTTGCATATTTTGGGCCGTGGTCACAAGCCTGATGTGCAAATCTGTAATTACATTTTGCTTGTACATTTATGTACGTGCTTGCAAACGTACCTTTGCAAGTTTGTATATTTAGTTCATGCTTGAAAGCAATTTTTGAGAATCTTGTCCAATCATGTCTGAAGACATTAATCAAACTCGCAATTCTGTAACCAAACATTTGTATAAAATGAACACCGACAGCAAGCATATTATATTTTCAGATTTATAATAAGAGCATTTACTACCACAATCAGTTACATTTGCATCTCTACAACCAACACCAATGGTCGCATAAGTCCATCAATCTAATGGAAATACCCTATTTCCAGAAGATGAGTAGTTCTTCATCGCAGCAAACATCTATTAGGCCAACCAAAAATGTTTGTTGCAAGCAGAGCACTAAGGCCATTCGATGGCAGTGCTAACATGAGCACACACCACCTTGAGGACGAATGTTAAAATAACCCCCCGACGTAGCAACCGTTTAAAAGGATACTGAAAAGCAGAATCATCAGCAACAAGTGCATTGTGCATAAGATTTGCTATGTGCTTGTACAAAACATTTCTGGTTATAGATGTTTGCATAGGCCACCGTTGCTGCTTTTAAATAGGCATTGAGACAACAAGATAAATATTTTAGCAAAATACATAAGTTTTTTTATCCTTAATTTATTCAGCTCGGTCATAATTACATTTTCCATAATTGCGGAGAACTACTTGTCTTCTGGAAAAGGGTATTTCTATTAGATTGATGGACTTATCCGACCAATGGTATTGGCTGTAGACATGGAAATGTTACTGATTGGTCAAGACCCACCATTCTCTTGCATGCGGAATGGACTTTCGCTTGCCTCTCCACCAACCTCGAAATAGAGAACTACTCCACGTTGTAAACATGTCAGAAGTCCGAGTGCGCGTGCATTTTAGCCTCACAACAAGGAACGCGTCGCGGTAAATGCTCTTATTATAAATCTGAAAAAAAAGCTAGCTGTACGAGAATAATACAACGGTTTGGCTAAAGAATTACGAGTTTCTAAAATGTGTTCAAGCTTCTCAAATATTGCTTGCAAACACGTACTTAAATGTACAAGCTTGGAAAATTGAATTAATGACTTGAGCATCAGACTTGCGACCATGGCCCTCAATACAGCACCACACATTGTGACACAAGTGCAGAGTTATAATTCCATATGCATGGGCCATAAGAAATATGTCAAGCTGCACTTTGTGTGGTTCTGTCATGCCAAAAAGACAGCTGTCAGGGCATTATACAGTGACTAGTCCCTCTTGCCCCAAACTTACCTCTAAGTCTTGGTTCATGGTTCAAACTTTGAGAGCAGAGAAAAAGTAGCAGTGATGTATCCACTTCCTGATTGAAATTAAAAACAATACGGGAGAAAAGAGTAAGGTCACATGCATGTCCTCAAATCCATCAGCACGAGGCACGTCGACCATGATTACGTTCATCTGCAATGTTGTCAGCTGTGATGACTGGACAAAGGTCCCCGATCAGTTCCCTAATGTGTGATGTTTTTTAGCCGGATGGACGTACTGAAAAGTGTGCTAACATCACCAAACTAGTATTATCATTGGTTACTTTCTAGTTACAGTAATTGTATGGCCACATATTTGTAAGTTGAAGCTCTGTCACCTGTCACAGGTTGTAAAGCATGGTAAATGTGAGTCAACTTCTAGACGACTATATTAAGCATGTTTTGTGGAGCCTTCTTTTTTTACAACTCAGTCATCAAGTCTTAACTCGAAACGGAGTGCATCTGCCTACTAACACTATTACATCATTTTCAGTCAGTGTTGACACAGCTAGCTACACATTTTGTTTGCTAACTAGCCACAAATTAACACGTCATACTAGGCTGAAGCTATCAAACGTATGTTAACGTGCTTCTAGTGACGAAGAATAAAACGCAGAGCTTCAGTAACGTTCCTTTACCCCAAAGTATCAGTTAGCTAAGAAGCTAATGTTACTCATCATTCTGGGATCTAACGTAGTCACTGCAACGTTAGCAAGATAGACAAGCTAGCTAGCTTCTACAGTTGAACAAAAGGTAACATGCTTACTTAATGCTTCACACACAAGTGTATATAACTTTGTAATAAAAAGAACACACGTCTACTACAGTTTATAATGTTTCCGGTATCGCTAGTTACGTAAACAGAATACATAGACAACTAACACTAGCTCGCTAAAGTTAGCCAACCTACGTTCTCTCACCTGCACTTCGAATATGAAACGTCTATATACTTTTTTCCTTCTGGTACTTGTAGTTCGTAGTGGCAATAGGGAAATGTAGTTTTTTAAATGTTTGTCGCATAAAGGACATAATAATATTGATATACATTAATTACAGAAACATGCATACAAATAAATATTGTTCAACTTTAACAAAACCAAAGTGTTTTACTTACAACTCATTGTAATCTTACAGGTATTGACAACTTTTGACAATCATCACCAGCACAGAAACAGCACCCACAAAGGCGTGGGATCAATGCACTGATTTAAAGTCATTTAATATATATATATTTTTTTTTACTGTGATGAGGACTTCAGGTTGCATAGATCTGTGCCCAATGGAATGTAGGACTACCTAGACAGGACCTTCTTGGGGAGTTTATTTTCTGAATGAGTTCCCCAACCCAGAAGAAAGTATGCATGAGGAGCACTGCACCCCCATGTCACAAGAGCATATGAGGATGCATTTTTGTGCTGAGAAAATCAAGGGGATTGTGTGCCAACCACATGTCATTAACTATACTGCATTATAGTGTGTGAATATTCCAACACGTTAGCCCCATTGGTAGATATACCATAGATTATCACAAACTGAGATGCAATTGTCAAAGTTACATATCTGTGAAGCAGTAGTATCATTACATGGCTCATAATAGGACCGCTTCATACAGAAATATATTTGTATAACAAAATAGCAATACATGGTAGAATCCTCTTATAAGACCTGCTTGTTGCAGATTGGTTTGATCAATCTAGGCTGCACCAGGCTACCACAGACACACTGTCTGTCTGTAGTTGGTGTTGGTTGTTGCACATATCCCCTTGTTTACTGCATCCTCGCTTGTGCTTAATATCCTAATAACTACCTACAGTAGCCTGCTTTATTTCCAATCTGTTTATTTCATGGGACCTTGTCTTTGGTGAGTAATGTGACACTACGTTGTGTGGGTTTTATTGACATGGGATTGGAGATTGGGTGATGTCACTGCTGTCAATGTGTTGGCACAGGGCAAGACGAGCATATGGTGTAAAGTTTGTAGGTTTTGGAACACATTTGTAGAAAAGAGATTTTAACATTTATTTTACACAATTACATACTGTATTTACAACATGTTTTTAAACGTGGTATTTAGTTTGCGTAACAATTTCTATTCTATGAATTCACTAGAAGAAGGATTGGCTAACCTCACCTAAAGTGCACTAGTGTTGTGAGAGAAACTCTTTAAAATCACACCATTGACATTCAGATTGTATCATAGGTGAGTTTTAGAACTTAAGCCTTTTAAGATGAGTGTTTTGGACCAATATTGTGATTACACAATCTGATCTGATAACAACAGATCAATGAGCGTTCTGGGTCAAGTGTTGGGCTCTAGACCATCATTTCAGCTACTAAGAGAGGTGTGTGTATATTAGTGATGGCCAAACAAGGCTTCATTAGCGTTATTTTAGCAGCAGGATTTAGTCAGCACTCAGATTCTCTTTTCCAAAATAAAAGCAACCATTGAAATTTACAAGGCAATATATATAACAATCTAGTGTGTAAAAAAGAAAAGACAAGAACAACATTGGAACAGACATTAAAAACAAACAAAATTACAGACTAGTTTAACCATATTGCCTTATATATTTCAATAATGGCTTTTATTTTGAAAAATAAAATCTGAGTTAGTGCTGTTAGCATAATATCCAGCTGCTAGATGAATGGTAGCAAAGCCTTGAATGGCTATCACTAGTGTATATATCATCAAATGTTTCCTAACACCAATAACATTTTTGTCATCATATTATAAACACACATTTATTTCTTAGGACTACAGTACAGTGATTATTTAAAAATGAAATAGCAAAGACTGCATGGGGTATTTAACTTTATGTGCTTGAGTGACAGACTGCTACATACTGTAGAAGATATGCAGAAATATTGCATTGTGAGGGTTCCTGATGTTTTCCTGAGCTTTCTTTTATCTCGCAGACAGACTTCAAAACTTACAGACTTATCGCAATCATGAATATCAGACAAGGGGGCATGTTTTGTGGATATTCCAGTTTAAGGACAAAATGCAATCAGATTAAATGTTAGCCTGCAACAGTTGCAACACCTGGAAGTGTAACTGCATCAGAGCTGTTGTCTATTGAGATTGTTGGATTATAAAACCCGCACTGCAGCAATTTCTCTGGTCTGACTGGCTAGCAAAAGTTTTGCTTCAATTGCTAACTAGTTAGAAAATGTATCAACACAGTAGAACCATCATTAAAATATAATATTATAAGTGTAAAGTACCTAACACTATCAATTAAATCCAGACTCCAAACAGTCAAACACTGATATTTTAGCCATACATTTTTCAAAAACCAATTTGTTAGTGGTTTAGAAATAAAGGGCAGCATCATCTAAATTACAGCTAAGCTAATTTTCAAACACCCGATATCAAACAAATTCAACATATTCAGATTGACAAATCCAACAGTATTCTTTTCTAATAGGTCATTGTTTGGCAGATTTGTCCATAATTCTCATGAATTTGTAACAGAGTTAAGTGTATCAGTAGCTCACTTCACAGCTAGCTTGAAATATCACAGGTGACACAATCCCATTGGTATTTTACGTAAAGTTAAAATTGTAGGAACGTTTCCAAGGAGGGCAGTCGTGTATTTCCATGAAAAGGATACCCAGTGTGACACAGGCAGAAATAAACTGTTTGCAGCAGCACCTTAATGTCAGTTTGGAATGCAACTTTTAAAGTAAACTATAGCCATTCTTCCATCACTATCTGAAAGGGAAATGGGAAACATGTGACTGAAGGACTGAATATTACGGCCAAACACGCATCAGTGGTGCATGGTTTTTCCTTAAGACTTTCTGATCTTAATGGTTAATGTTGCTGATGCCCTCTTCTCTTACTTAATTATCCACAATGCTCCTGGATAACAGCCTTTGCTAGAGCTTCGCTTCGGTGAAAATTCAAAGCTGAGGAAACTGTACCAAATCGATTACATTTCTTGCCAAGTCGTTCAATTATTTGGACAGTCGTAATCGAACAAAGAACTAGACTTCCAATCAGGGCTGACTCCAGGAATAAGCAACATAAGTGGTCGCATTGGGCCCCCGACCACTAGGGGCCTCCGACTGCTAGGGAGAGCCGAACAATAGCTAGAGCCCCCCCCCCAACTGCTTCCAATCATTTCACGAACACTAGTTAGCTAGAAACTACCAATAACTTCCTTTATACCGGATGCAGATACATTTACTTGTTATCCACTAGTTCATCAATAGCCCAAGTCCTGCAATCAAAGATAAGTTCCTACTTACCCAGAATCAGAAGATATTCTAAAATGTTCTTCTCTATGTATCTCTATGCACCAGGGGGCAAAGAAAGTTTGCCCCCTGGTGGATAACAATTAAATGTATCTGCATCCGGTATAAAGGAAGTTAGTGGTAGTTTCTAGCTAACTAGTGTTAGTGCAATGATTGGAAGCAAATAGACAATCTGTTATGATAAGTAACATTAACAAACGTATTACATTTTGCTTACTATGTATGGCTTTGTATTTCTAGACAGAAGGTCTATTTTCCGGTGGAGGAACTGGCTCCTACCAACCAATTTACATCAAGTGTGCTAAGCTAACAATATGCTATACCTTCACCTTTCTTTAGAATGCATGCAGTGATGAAAACACAATTTGGATCAATCTGTTTAACTATGGGGAAGTAGGAAGTCATCCAAAATTCTCAAATCCTTTTAAAGAGCACAATTTTTAAGGTAGAGGTTCTTACTACGCCTTTCTTCTGTGTGGTCAAATAACACTCAATAAATTAAGGAATATTCATGTGAAGTACACCGAGATTAATAGAGGTATAATCTCTATATGAGTCCCATTACGGCTTCTTTGAGGCAATCTCCCTTTTTAAGTAGTAGGTGTTCTTTTTTACAAGTACAATTGCTTGGTCGATCATTCCAGAAGACTGGGCAGGTGTCATTGGATTCTTCCTAAACTGATTATAAGTTCCAACCAGATATTTACTTTAAAATGCTGGAAGCCCTCAGCGATGATGTCCATGCTAAAATGTGTTAGATACTTGAGTCCTCTATCCATATCTATGGCAGCAATACAAGAACAGAGATAGGACTACAATCAGCAAATGATTTACTGTAGGTGAAATGTGGTATAACTTGAGCATATACAGACTATTATTGCCACAAACATGTGATCGTTTGCATATACTGCAGTGCAAATTTTAAAAAGGGTACTGCATTGTCTTCAGTAAACGTGGGTAGAAGGATAATAAGCGCATGTTTTATAAACATGTTTTCATAATGTAGCTGTTGGTAAATAATTATTTATGGAAGTCCAGATATTTTGCCTCCATAATGTGATTCAAAACCTTGAAATGGTATGTATTTCTGTTCGGTCTTCCCGTTTGTCTTTCTTAGCTTTTTGAATAAGAGCACCTTTTCAAGAACATGAGGGAATTCTCCAATAAATTGTGCAGGGTCAGCAAAATGAAGTCTCACCAAGTTTAAAACATTTCGGGAAATTTCCCCAAATACCCAATTTTTTCTGCTAGGACAACTGCTTATTCCCTCCTGAGACCTAGGACCAGGATTTCAGAATAATGCTCATTTTGGGCAAGTTGAAGTAATTTTCTAACCCCACTCGCCACAATGGGAATGCGGAGAGTCAGGTGGCCATGGGTTGATCAGAATAAATAGAACTATAATTATTTAGTTTATTCTCCCTTTGTTAAATATCCACCACTCCAGCTAGACATTCCAGTTCAGCTTCACCATCAGCCCTGTCACTCAGTCCCTTCACTAGACCAGTAGTGAGGTGTGAGCAAAGTACAACAGCGTGTTCGTGACGACAAGGTGGCTCTTGGTAATAGGCAGACTGTGGCTTCTGGTGTCATGGTCGTCATGGTGATTGATATATGCGTTGCTGTATTGTGCGACATATCCGGCGGGGCCTGTGCACGCCTCCTCTTCAGCACTCCCCAGCAGCGATCAGCTCCCCCCCTGGTCTCTCAGATAGTCTGGCCCCCTGACCTCCTGCCCCCTCTTCCTCCATGCTAAGGAGCTGGTGCATGCTGAGCAGCTGGTGGGAGGGTATCCGAGTGAAGACCGCGGGCTGAACTGCTTCGGGCTCCTCTTGTTCGATTAGGGGCCCTGTGAGGTGACGGTCAGCCAGAAAGGGTGGATTGGGGCTGGGACTGGCACCGTTCAGATAGGTGGTGGTGGGAACTGTGATTGTGGAGAAGACCGTGCTGGTGGACTCCGGAGTGCTGTCTTTCTTTTCTAAAAAAAAATTAAAAAACTAAACATTAAACAGTCCCAGGGTTTTTTCCTGTCACCATTACTTCACCAGGAAATACTTTTAACCATGGTCATTCTTATACAATGCTGGAAAAAAATTGAAAAAGAAAGTTTTGAGTGAACAGAAGCGTTCAATTTGCAGTGGTCTCTTAAATTTAATCATTCTGTTCCTCATTTGAAATTTTGGAAAGTCAAAAAAATTAAGAGAACCAGTCACATTTTTTCCCAGAGCTATAGATGCCATGGTTGTTATGAACAACTCCCATACAACAGATAAACCTGATCATTGCATCAAGTTAATCATTCTATTCGATTCCTGTGGAATCAGTCAGACCGGAGGATAAATACTCTATGAAGGGTAAGGTTTATCTGCACTGGGGACCGATCCGTCCTGAGATGAGACACTGCCGTCTTACCTGTAATGGAAGCAGAGACATGGACAATGGTGTGCGTTCCCTCGATGAACACAGCATCCAGTGTGTGGTCGGTGGGCAGAGGTTCTGCGTTCACGGTCTCTACTTTGTTGGGTTTACGGATGGTCAGCATGTATGGGTGAACATCCAGGGAAAAGTTTCGACTGTGCTTTTTCTCCATGGCGCTCAAGTCTGCAGGCGGCATTCAACAGATATGGTCCGAGGAGAAAAGACACCACAGCAGGGACAAATTCTCAGCATCACATTATCACTTTTCCATGTACTTCTCCACCAAAGTTAACAGCTGTTCAGTCAAATATCCAAATGATTGTTATAGCAAAATGATGAGTAACCATTAACGTTGTTTCTTTCTATTATTCTAATGCTATACAGTAGTGTCATTGGAGTCAGTATAGTACCTTTGGCAGAAGGTGGGTACTGTGTGCTCTTGCTCAGTGGAGCAACATAGTTCTCTGCCACGGTTTTCCTCCTCACAAGTTTGGGCTTCTCAGGCTTCGTACTGTTTTCTAAACGTGTCATTGTCAGAGGTTCCTTCACAATGGACAGATACGGATAGTTACTACGATGACCCCAACGATAAGAGATGATTAATTTATTTGATTATTTAAGACCCAGAATCACCAAGGGTTACCTCAGGTTTACACCAAAGTAAAAACAATTGGGATTAAATCACAACGCACTAGATTTTTCCAATAAAAGTTACACATCCCTGTAACATTAATATGTTATCCTTAATTATGTTTCAAACCATATTTAGGTAGCTGTGACTGAATAAGGTCTGTGCCATATTTTTATCAGAGAGTAATTTCTTTATAGGCCTTTTCAATCTATTGCAGTGGGTGTGCTCAATTAATTGTAATGAATTGCATATATTGCTCTGGTCCACTGAGCACACCCACTCTACAATGAGTGGTGCTTTGGCTTTTAATACAATTGATGGGAACAACTATTAGAGCTCATATTTATTCACAGGTGCCTCAATTTTGGTAATTGGTGTTTAGTCATAACACAGAATCATTAGGTGTATTTCCCTGTTAAACAAATACACAGCTTTTCCAGAACCAAGGTAAGTTGACAATATATACAAACTTGTTGCAGGCTACTCTGAGGAATACTATGATGGGTCCTACCTTGAAGGGTTGGGGCAAAGGGTTAGAGCTGGGGATCCACTTAATCTTCTTGCGCGGTCGTTTGATGACTAGCGGTTCCCCTCCCAGTTCTCCTACCCCCAGAAGAGAGGGGTCCATATTGGGATCTAGGGTCTGGATGCCCGAGTCCCTCACTGTAGGTGTGACATCTTGGTTAGATTGGGCCAACGCAGCCAGAAGCTGCCTCACCACATTGTCATACATGAGGTCACTCTCGTTGGTGATAAAGTCCAGGCGGTTGAGTGACTTGATGTGATCCCGGTTCTCGTTGCAGAACATCGCCAGGATGTTAATGTCGCAGAACTGGGACTTCTGCCAGCGCCTCCGTGTCTTGATGCCCACCTTGTGCAGTTTGTCGAATACAAAGTTTGACTTCCGCACCACAAAGAGGTGCAGCAGGTTGACCAGGATGACCAGGTTCATGGTGCTCAATAGGGCGATGTCCACCGCCGCCATTATGCGCTGCAGCTGCACCGCCGGGAGTTTGCAGTTGACGCTGAGCCTGAGCTCGGGAATGCTGCTCGAGTCCGGTGGCTCCCCCAGGGCGCAGCTGAACTCGTTCTGGCGCTGCCGGTGCCAGTAGGCACTCAAGTATGAGATGGGGATGGAGCTGAGGCAGATGATGGCCAGGTGGCGTGCCAAGTACAGCTTGGCCAGGAAGTTGCTCTGGCCCCGCCGCTCCAGGTACTTCTCAAAGAGGTTCTGCTCAGGGCTCTTCTCCTTCTCCGCGTTCTCTATGATCTCTCGTCTCTCTTTCTCTGTAATGCCAGGTCCTTTTGACTGGATCTGCTTCTCGATCTTGGGAGCCCGGCCCTCAGCGGCCCGGTGGTAGCAATTGTCGATCTCGTGAAGCAGGAAGTTGAGCTCTGAGGTAAGTCTTGTGGAAGCCATGAACTCCCAGCCCAAAGCCGGGATGTACATGATGCCAGCGAAAGCCAGCAGGGCATAGGGTAAGAACTTGTGCTCAAAGAGTGAAGGTCGTAGGTCAGGTTCTACCCCCGGCACAGCGTCACGCAGCTCTGTCCAGCAGTAGCCTCGCGCGTACAGGGCCTGGTCACGAGTGAAGTTATGAGGCGTGTAACAGTAGATCGACTCCTCTGAGGCAGAAAATATGGAAACTTAGTCAGACAACATCATGACTGAGCGTCGTCACTTTTTAAAAGGTTATTTACCTTTGAATATGAAGAAATGAAGAAACCATTGGTTTAATTATATTTCAGAATTTCATTTTATAGATCTCCGCGGAAAATACTGTTGATCCATTTTATACAGTTGAGTCAGAAGAGCTCCCTATTTCATTAATCTTTCCAAGACAATGAACTGCCTCGCTCCTCTGAAAGTGATACTGATGAGTCAGGTATAAAACGGTCTGCAGAGGAAGTTAGAGAAAAAGCTACATTTTAAAGGGGTATTTCGCCCAAATATCAATGTTACATGTTGTTTCTTTACCGTGTAAGCAGTCTATATACAAGGTATGAAATCAATACCTGTTATAGTTTTATTTCAAAATTACAAAAGTTTTAGCATTTCAGCATTTGTGGCACAAAAAGTCCATCATCTGAATGAATCTTATGTCCAGCCAAGGCGCATAATGTGCAGCCTTTTAGATAATTATTGTGTAGCATAAAAATCATTCTGACGTGTTATAAATATAATTCCCTCCCAATTTCTTTAATAATTAGGGTCTTGCCTTGAAGCAGAAACATGTGTATTTTGGGAGAACTGCCTCTTTAAGCTACAAATCAATTCCATCCAGTCTTTCTCTGGAAATTACAGAACAGAGCGGCAGCAAGGCAGTTTGGCTGACGACTGCCAAGGTCAGGGGCGCATCTGGCCGTGGTACACATGTAACTTTCATTTAATGAGTGTCTAACCGAGCTTAAGAAGATTAGACACTGGCTGGGTAGCCCTGAGCCAGGAGGCTGGAGAGAAGGAGCCGTAGCTCATAACCACAGGCCTTTTTATTGCTTCATAACTTTTTAGTTTTTTATAATGTCTCTGTATGCTACTCGATTTTGTCCTGGGACTATTTTAAGAGATGTAAATTCCCCTGAATGAGTTCATTTTGAAGGCGGCCACTAAGGAATGAATACAAGAAGTGCTTCGCTGTTATAACTGGCTGTCTCCTAGTGTTTCATAATTTAAAAGGCCTATGCCTTGGGTATGGTGGGTGACTCATGTTTTGGGCATTTAAGGTAAGCAGTGCTGAGAATGCTGAGATGGGCACCCAGCCTCCCAGGCCCAACCTGTCCCATGCCACTTATGCCCGGTCAACACTAAGTGAAACGCTCGGTCACAGCTGGTTGGTGTTGCTATGCAGATAGCCTGACTCAGCATTGAGTCAACCTCTTTTCCCTCCCATTCTCTCCATTTCTGTTCAGCAGTGTAGCTCAGCCCATGCCTGATCTCTGCATTGATCTCCCTTCACACCAAACTCCAGAAACACTGCAAAGTTAACCCTAAATGTCCCATGTAACCCTAAACGTGACAAAAAAACATTCACGAAAATAGTCCTAATATGTTAAAACGTCTGAATTACCGCGGTTTGTTTCTGATAAAAAATGTGATATAGGAAGAGATCTCGGATGTATGTGTTGTTGTTTTTCTATGTAACCACAAATGTTTCCTTTCCAGCTTGCTGTGTTGGTTTGACGTTCACAGCAGCAGCACAGCACTGTCAGAGCGCCCTCTAGCGGTCATCTGCAAGACCTGAGTGAATAAACGACTGGGAGTTTTTGCTTTAGTTGAAGAGACGGTGAGAGGACGACTCTGGGTAAATCTTTTCCAGCATGGACATTATCATTACACCATTTTATATATAATCAAATGCAGGGGACATTCAACTTGTGGGGCGGTACAACACAAGGGGCGTATCCATCCTGACTGCACCATTGGTTACTCGTACATCGGTCCTGATGACCGGATTACAACACCAACCGGTGTTGTGATAACAACACCAACCGTGTCATCAGGAGAGATCAACCGCTATATTATGCTGGAGTGGCCTACTTTTAACATGGAGATGGGCTCAGTGGCGCTGCCCATGCTTGAACAGGCTGGAGTGCCAAGATTTCAATTTTGAAACTATGCCCGTATATAAATGGGCCCCAGCAAGACGATTCAAGCACACCTACAGTGTTTAAAATGGTTACCTACTGGATCGCCAACTGACCTGCAAAGTTCCTTGTAAAGACGAGGGTAACAAGCAGGATGGGAATGATTACAGTGCCTATGGTGACGACACGGTCAAACGGTAGCTCCAGTTTAAGCTGGACCATGAGACCGGCCAGCATGCCTCCCTTCTCGTCCTGGGAGGAGCCGGGCAAGATCAGCTCCTTCAGCTTCTCCCCCGCCAGCAGAGCTGTGGCCATGTCTAAATTCTGCTCGAGGATGTTCTGCATCCGGGCCAAAGACGACGACGGCTGCCCCTCCTCCTCCTCCAAGCTACCTCACCCGCTTCCACACAATGAGCTGCTTTAACAGAAACACACACCCAGGACCGGCTTTCTCAGGGCCAAACCCGTTTATGTGGTTACGATTGGTCAGTAATGGCTGGGTCTTGAGGTGACGGTCAGTTTCTTGGGGGTACTGGGATCTTCACAGTGTGAGTGGGACCTCCCTACTCCGGCCCCCTTCTCCTGGCTGCCTAGTCACACATTCATGAGGGTCTCAAGGCCAGAGCTGGTGTCAGGGACAGCTAGGGTTAAACGGACAATCTGGGATACGTTCACCGATGGCGAGTGAGACAGACCGATGCTCCCGGACTATCTCTGCCTTCACTGGGTAAGGACATTGTGTCAGTCAGTGGTTTGTAGAAGGTTCCAGTTGTGCTGTGTACATTCTGTGTCTTTGTCCTCTCTCCCTGTTACCTGGTCAAGGTCCACACACACTGTGTCAGACTGAATGGAGGATAGATTATCTTCCTCTTAGTTCCCAGAAAGTGTGGTTTCCAGTGGATAAGCTGGCGTGGATTTACAGGGATACATACACATATACCTACATGGCTTCCCACTTCCTGAAAAAGACAGACAGACAATTAGTCAAGAAACATATTTAGCATATCTACACTGAACCAACCACATTAGCAAAATGCAGGCCTTAGACTAGCTCAGAAAACTCTGAAAAGAATCCAACATCTTCACTCAGGAACACCACGCAGGAACACCGAGCAGGAACATCGAGCAGGAACAACACTCAGGAACAACACTCAGGAACAGTATTTTAGCTTTTTTCCTAGTAATTTTCACTCAGCAGTAATACAGCCAGGGCTCAGTTGCCTGTGACATTTATCACTGTGGTCACATCTATAGGGGATGTACAGACGTCCGTACATAGAGTACTTGTGTTTGTACAGTATGTGTCTGTATTTGTATCGATAAGCATGCGTATGTGTGTGCGTGTGTATTTGTTGTCGACATGCATGTGTATAAACAGCGCATTTTCCCCATTTCCACTGCTTCTCTCAGGGAGGGAGTTGCTGCACTCAATACGGGAAGGTTACTTGAATGTCCTTCCAGAGGACTGTTATCACATTTCCCCCTCTCACCCCACCCCACTCTGTCTTATCTCCATTTTACTCTCTCCCTCGCTCTCTTTCTCCCCATCTCTTCTCCATTTTTAATTCTCTCTCAATCGGCATTAATAAATATATTCCTTGAGCCCCCACAGACGCAGGGGTGAGGCTGTTGTCATGACATTGTGAAGGGATAGAGGGACATGAAACCTGACTAGTAACAGGATTGTTCGAATAATTCATGTCCTATCCAGTAAAATGGCTTCCCTTGACTCAGCCTCCTGCCCTTACACCAACCATTAACCTGGTTAAGAGGATTTGGCTCCTCATCTTGCAAATTCTAAACTGTTGAATGCATTCAAGAATGGCATTTTTCAGCATGTTATGCGTGACGCAAGTGTAGTGTATGTGCCCCATGACATGCAATGTGCCGAATTGTTTAGAGTAATTCATTGTGAGACCAAATGTAAGCTTTTCCAGCCACTTCTCAAGCCACCCATCATGAAACACTGGTTAAACTGTAAAAATTCCTTGTAACCATTATGTGCAACGTTGTTAACATTAGTGGGCGAAATGCAAAACCTGTAGCATCAGATCCAGCTCTCTGATCTCTTACTCATTAGGATAAACCTCAGATCATGAGCAAGCCCTGAAACCTGAATGAAAGGCCTGGCATACTTCATATCAGTTTTGGGCTACTTGATTCTGGATGTATAAAACATCAGTTTGTGGTCATTTTTATTATTTACGTTATTCGTATTATATTTTTTATGCTATTTGTGAAGGATTAATACATGGCCTGATGATTATTTTATTTTTTGTATATGCCAAATAAATATGTTTGATTTACAACTAAAAGTTGCCACTCAAGTTAGCCTTATAGAAAACAATACAGCATTTCAGAAACAGCTTCTGGCAGCGATGAGCCCTTGGCGCTGGTCCAAAAACAGATTACGCTCCACAGTTGGACATTCTACAAATTTCTAATGGGGATGCCCAGTAGTGTAACTAGATCATCATGGGCCCCTGTGCCACTAGCCACAATATGCATTAGACCCAGGGCTCAGGTTTACCATTCAGACACACAGGCAGTATTTAACTTACTGTAGACAATATTGTTGAAAACATGTTGGGAGCCCAGTACAATATGTTGGGAGTCCCTATCTGCCCTTTTCCAGGGGGCCCATACATATCCAGACTCCAATACTTTTGCACTGCCTGGCCCTACGCCTCTGGCGCCCAAATTGAGTACACACTATGTCCTATATCTGGTTATGGCTGTCCATGTTATACAGAACGACACTCTCTCTCTCTCTCTGTCTGTCATCAGACTTTGTTGCAGAGGTGGGTAAAGGAAACTTGGCCCTATCCTCTTTATTTTGAGCATGAACTGAGTTAGGTCGTGAATTAGTTGTTTGGACTGGTCCCAAACTAGCTTTAGGCTAACGGCTGTTATTAAGGAAGATTTCACATCTACTCAGTACAGTACAGATGTAAGGCTAAATAAATCCGCTATGGCTTTAAACTGCACTAACGACAGGTTGAGAAAATGTAAAAGTCAGTCAACCCTGCATACAATGACACATCAAATGCCATCAAAGTCCATTGCTAAACAAAACAATATCAGAACAAATATGCGGTTGTGATTACGCTATACAGACAAACGTATGATATGGTATGGTTTCCTCTAACCGACTGAACGTGTCCAACGTTTGACTAGTCTTCTACTGGCTATTGGTCACTTACATGAAAGAGCAGCGAACAAAACACGACGCTTAAAGTCAACCATCATGCACGCGATTTCAGCACTCGGAGTGGTGGACAGCAAAAGAACTGTAGACGGGTGGGTTAAATCAGAATATGTAAGTCTGAGGACTCCTATGAAACTCTCAGCTCTGCAAGATTCTATAGGCTACTAGTGTACTAGCTGCAATCCACCTGTGCGTGTTTGCGATAGTTACATTGAATTCATCCTTCATCATAAGAAAAATACATAAACCCGAGGATACTTTGTGTATTAAAATGCACCCATTTCACACAAATAGAGGGAATATAATGTGCTCACCTTTTTTGTGCATCATCGGCGTGCTAACAGTTAATCTGCAGTGCGGGCGAGCCGCTACGGCGTGTATCCGGGCACACCGGTTTGTTCCGCCTTTGGGCTCCTCAACCCCCCCATCCCGGTTTGTCTCTCTCACTTCACAAGACGAGACAATGCTCTATGAACTGATAATTGATTTATTGCTTTTTTCCGAATTGAAACGACAGACCTGATTTTTGTCGTTAATGCGAAAACCCAAACAATAGGAAGTGATGTTTGGATATTACAAAAGGTACACAAGCACACATAGACCCCGTACTAATATTCTGGGAGGATCTGTAACTGGAGACGTCGCTCAAGGGCGCCAAAATAAGTCCTTATGGGGAAACAGCCAGTAGCTACAGGGAACACTGTCATAACTCGTCTCAACCCCTGCATGCCATCCGTATAACTGTACAAGGTCACGGTGTGTCTTATTATTTACGGTTGGCTACCTCAGATTTTTTGTTGTTGGTTGGATGGATTTTTCTGGCAAGACTCAGGTAGGTCAGACACAGCAAGAGAGAGAGAGCCAAGTCGCGCGCGCTCCAGACTGCGTTCACCGGTTTTTGGGTTCCTCTAGCCAGTTTTCGCTGGTTTTACGCCTTTCCTCAAAACTGCTTTCAAATGGGGTTCCTATCCGTTGCTGTAACGTTAACAATTGAAGGACACAAGTTCCATTTTGCACGAGCTTTTGTCGGTTAATTAGAACACCGCTGTCCAGTTGAATCACACCTACGAGTTTAATGGTCTTGTACAGTCCTGTAGCTGAAATGTGGTTAAGTGGCTCTCCTGATGTAAGTATGGCCACTCTTAAAAATTGCAATATGACAACGAAATGTGTTTTTTTAAATGACAGAGATGGAATAAGACACATGTATAAAAAATAAATAAAGAGGAATTTCGAAAAAAAACAAGAGACCTGCTTTCAGAGGAAAGTTATAGGAACACATCAAACTTATTAGTAGATCTCGAGCTCATTTGGATTGTGAGCAATTAGTTGTATCAGAAGATTTTGAAAATGGCCAATCGAATGGGGGTACTCTAGAAAAGAAAGGTCAGTGAACAAATTAAAAGTGGATTTAAAGGTATATTCAATCTGGATAGAAATCTAATGAAAAAAGGAAAGTTTTTGTGTATAGGGAGATTGTAAAGTCTAGGGTTGTCCTTGTTATTGTTTTGGGTGTTGTATGCTTAGATCCTTTATTTTCTTTATGGGTTTTACATTTCTTTTGTACCTTTCAGTGTTTCTTAGTTGTTTTGAACAAAGCCCTCTTCCCTGAATTAGTCCTAATGAGATTCACCTGTGTTTCTGTTCCACTGGTCTAATTTGTTCCAATATAGTTCAGTTCTGTTTATTAGCTGTTCCAATATAGTTCAGTTCTGTTTATTAGCTGCTTTGTGAGGTATCGATCATCTTTCATTCATACTGAGCCTTTTGTACAGCATTCTGCTTTTCAAGCCTAGCATTGTTGATATCCCATGTTCTGACCCTAGCTTTGTTACCTGCCTCCCTTAATTTAGCCTTGTCATTTTGTATAGTTAGCCTTCATCTGCCTTGCCTGTGCTTGGAGGTGCCAACTGCCAATAGGACTACCAACACTCTGCGTCTGGAACCTGAAACCCATCTCTCTGACTCATTCATTACCGAGATACTGTAAGGTGGTGTAATGGGATTGATTTGCTGCTGCATATCTATAATCACACACTTAGTTTGAAATAGGACAATAATATGAATGATTGGCAAGCTGTTTGTTAAGACAATATTCAAAATATTCATTTAAAGATCAAAGGGAATAAAATAGCACTGGTTTAATGGAATGACACAGTAATTTTATGACATTCATGTTGTTTCTGATGTATATGAGTCACCTTTTTTGCTAAGAACTTGTGCTCACAGAGTCAAGGTTTCCTGAGGGAGAATAAAGAACCATATTTTTTGTGGCACATCCCTTTTTTCAGAGCATACTCTGTTGTGACTTGTAACTTCCCTGGTGGCAATTCTGTCGGACATTGGGAGCTGCGGAGAACATTTTGGCATTATTTAAAAATAATTATTAAAAGACATATGCTAACTTTCAATGGAAAATATTCATTTGGTCAAAAACAAGGCTGGGCTATACAATTTGCTCCAGCAGTTAGCCAGAATGACTTAAAATCAGATACATGAAAAATGCTCGAGCACAAGTTAGATGAAAAAATGAAAGAGCACATGAGGCATGTTAGTAACGCAAGAAGTGGAGCTGTTTTTCTGTAGAAGGAGACACGGGTGGAGGCGAGAAGGGAGGACAGTAGATCAGATATAGGACACAGTCGGAACAGCAGCCTCCAACACAGCCCACAGTCTGCAGCAGGAGAGGAGGAGTTAAAACACTATCTGGGTAGAAACACTGGTATAAAGTATAGATTGAGAACCACTCTCATAGTACCGCAGACACACTTTACAGCGACGGTCATCAGCTCCCTTACATTTAAAGGGGAAAAATGCTATACTAGTGAACAGATGAATCCATGTTTGACAATTGCTTAGTTCTTACCAAATGTAAAATTGGTGGAGGCATTTCCATAGAGGTACCGTAGTCTTCACGATCCCACAGTGGTAGTCCCAGGTCAGATTCAGGTCAGATGTGCTGAATTAGTAGATCATAAACGTCCATTGACAGGTTCCCCTAAGAGAGCGAACCGAGGAAGAGGATTTAGCACATTAATGTCAACGTTTTTATGGGAGTCCTTTAAAGTTGACAAAACAAGAGAAGGCTGATGCTCGTGACAGATGGTCCTGTACCACACAAAGTACACTCCGGTGGGAGTACTGCAGTTGCGGTAGAGAGGGGCATGGTCTTCTGGTCTGACTCTTAGCTCCACCTCTGATCCAGAGATCCCATCCTGACTGGAGCACACAGCACCTGCTGTACACGTTGGCCAATCAGAATGTCAGGACGAAAAACCAAAGAGTTAGAATAAACTAATCAAGGATGAACAAACAACACTTAATATGTCATCATTATGATGATTTTCTTTTATTAATATTATTGAAATTGAAAACATTTTAAATGACTGGAAATATGTATAAATGTATTTAATTTAAACTTTTGTCATATCTTAAATATGTTTAAAAACATGAAATCGAAATGTAAACATTACAAATGTTCAAATTGTCAATTCAGAAATGTATTTGGAGCTCCAAATCTGTTAGGAAGTACAGTGCCTTGCAAAAGTATTCACCCCCTTTGCATTTTCATGTTTTGTTGCCTCACACCTGGAATTGACATGGATTGTTTGAGGATTTGCATCATTAGATTTACAGAACATGCCCAAAACTTTAAGGATGTTTTTTTATTTATTGTGAAGCAAACAACAAATAGGAAAAAATAACACCAAAGTCAATGTGCATAACTAATCACCCCCCTAAAGTCAATACGTTTTGCAGCAATCACAAATCCAAGTCGCTTTGTGCTTGCCACATCTTACCACTGGTTTGTGCTTGTGAACAGCAATCTTTAAGTCTGACCACAGAATTTCTACTGGATGGAGGTCTGGGCTTTGACTAGGCTGGAAGGTGACTCCTGCTGGAAGGTGAACCTTCATCCTAGCCTCAAATCACACACAGAGTGGTATAGATTTTGCTCAAGAATATCCCTGTATTCAGCAACATCCATCTTTCTCTCAACTCTGACCAGTTTCCCAGTGTGCTGACAGATCATGTGACACTTAGATTGCACACAGTTGGACATAATTTCACTAATTATGTGACTTCTGAAGGTAATTGGTTGCACCAGAGCATTTTATGGGCTTCATAACCAAGGGGGTGAATACATATGCACATGCCAATATTCAGTTTTCTATTTAAAAAAAATTGTTTTATGTATATATTTTTCTCATTCCACTTCTCCAACTTAGACTATTGTGTACTGATCCATCACATACAATTCAGATGAAAAAAACGTTGAACTAAAGGCTGTAATGTAACAAAATAGATAAAAAGCCAAGGGGGTGAATACTTTTGCAAGGCACTGTATCTCTATGTATTTATACTACCACCACCACCAAAATATTTAGTACTATTCTCCCAAAAATGTACATACATTTCACATATTATGATCAACAGAGGCTTGTTATTAGACAACAACAAAACGTACCTGCAGTTACAAAATTTGCTACTTGCTGCTTTTGGACCTGGATTATAACTGAAATCCCCTTTTATAAATTGCGATGCTGCTCCTGTCATTGTAATTTCAGATCTATCCATTTTCTTTTGCTTCCGCTTCTCTACATCTTTACTAAAGACGTTTCTCAAGGGCACATATTGTATTTTTTTTAATAATGTATTGCTTTTCTTTCCTCTGAGTGTAATTTTTAGTTTTTGTGAATTTTCCACTATTCAGGTCCTTAGCAAATGAGCTGACAAAATCCAACGTTATACCCAGAGTTGCCAGATTCTCTGAACATATAGGCCCAATCACCTGTTGACTCCATATAAAAAATGCACACTGTCATTAAAAGTAGCCCAGCTGGGGGGAAAGTATCCCATCTGGCAACACTACCACGGTCACAGATTGGTCGATCATACAAATGCATTATGAAATCATAAAAAATATAGATTTTTATCAATTCAATGTACACTAAATATTATGTAGCTAATTAATCATAATATAATTTTATTCTGCTTACTATAAGTTTTTCTACCATAAGATGAAGTTCTTGTGGGCCCCTGTGATTGGCTGTGGGCCCCATTAAAGCTCCACCTCTGGTATATATACCTTATATACTTTTTTCTGGCATTCATCTGACTTAATGGGCTTTGCGCCAACTCAGACTCATATTGCAGCAAAACATTTATAATGGAGCAGCGATTTAAATTGCTAGACCATCCTAGGCCACTGTGGATGTATTTCTGTAGCAATTCTTTTCAGGACTGTGAGGAAAACCAGTAGGATACAGGAAGAGTTAGAAAAGCCCTCCATTTGAGCCAATTGTCATGCAAACAGAAGCTCCAGCAATAGCAAGCAGAAGGCATTGTGGGTTTTCTGTGTTTAACAGCACATTATGTATTTCTGAACCAAGGTACTGGGTCTGCTTTGGGTTCAGGGCCCTGGTGCAATCAGTGTTTTTCTGTTATTTGTGTTTTGTAATGTCAACAAAGTAAGATAACAGTTGCTAATGTCAGTGCATGTTTGTATGTGTGATCTTTTACAGGCCTACTGATATCTCTCCTCAGCATAGACTAACATTCCTGTGGAACGTTTACGACACCTTGTAGAATCCATGCGCTTCTGGAACCAACTGTCCTAGTAGCGTGTGGGTTTGTCGTGTTTCCAGACTGGTGTAATTAATTAACTGGCCACTGAGTGGCTATGTGGGGTGTGGCACAAATGCGACTTCATAGGAAGACCAGGAGATGGAGCTGCTAAAAGTTACAACCACCGGCGCCCATTCATCCCAAACCACCATTGGGCGTCCACCCCAGTGACAAACCACCATTGGTCATCCACCCCAGTGACAAACCACCATTGGTCATCCACCCCAGTGACAAACCACCATTGGTCATCCACCCCAGTGACAAACCACCATTGGGAGGCCACCCCAGAGGCAGAAGTATTTTCTTAGCTAAGCTAGCTAACACTTATCTTGTCTACCTGTCTTGACTTAGCTTATTAATGCTGAAGTTACTACTCAAAATATTTTGCAGAAAATCAAATGTAACTAACTGGGAAACTGTTTTTCAACTAGCTAGCTGTAGACTGTGTGTCTTTTTATAAAGTTTATATCACTTGAGTAAAGCAACAAAAGTAGAAAATATTACAATATTAATATAACACATAGGGTACATTAATTACAGTATATTGTGAACGTCTCCAATAACAAAAGGATGACTTGGAATGCAAAAAGTTTGGTGGATCTGTTAGAAATCACTTGTTACTTGTTCCAGTAAGTGCAGAAATTCCACAAAACATTTCTGAACAAAATATTTTGTGGGTTATAAAACCCTTGTCTCCCCTTGCTTCCCCCTACAATATAAATGGAAAGTATCAAATGTTTCTGTAATTTACCAATTAATGTATCACCAACACCCAAACCTATGTGAGACCCTATAAGCCCTGTTAAGACCATCTGATGCTGATGGAATCCAATGCTAGCTAACTACATTTTTCACAGAGATCTGTCTAGCTATAAAAAACAGAGCAGAGCAAAGAGATAGTAGCCTCACAATTTTGATTAAATAAAATGGGACAGTAGAACACAGCATATAAAAACTGTTGTTGAGCAATTCCACACCCCAATCTAGTTTTAATTTTTTTACAGTGACTCATGAAATTACAGATTGCAGAACATAAATCCCCAGCATTTCAAAAGCAGAGGTGATGCAATTGCTCCTTTGCAATTAGACATGAAGACAAAAGTCATGTAAACAGCATATTGTCTTCATGTTTCTTCAGTCGGTGGCAGCCAGAAAAGGAGCTTGATAGAATAGGTATCTATGAAATGATGAAGCACCATGATGATGTGTATATTTTTTATTTATCTGTTTGCCTGCAAGGCAATCAATAATTGCATCTAATAGAAACATAATAATTAATAGTAAAAAATGGAATGTCTGTTGTATACACACATTTGTGTCAATATCAATTCGATCTAAAGTCTTAGGTGCAATGAACACTAGAGCCCAAAACAAAACAGATCTGCAAAAATAACAGAAAGTGGAATGAGAGTTCCCAATGGTCAACAGACTGCACAAAGTAAGCAGATCGTTTTAAAATGTATCACCATTTTGTAGAGATGTAGTTATAATACCATATGTTTCATCCTGTTT
The DNA here is from genome assembly GCA_016801105.1 of Esox niger. Classification (NCBI taxonomy): domain Eukaryota; kingdom Metazoa; phylum Chordata; class Actinopteri; order Esociformes; family Esocidae; genus Esox; species Esox niger. Next base: position 45,281 of record JACXGJ010000787.1, on the reverse strand, counting down.
CACTCCTTTGAATTTCCTCACTTGTCCTTTTTACATGCTAAGACTTTCTCTCCCTCGCAGGCTATTTTTCCCTTGCTTGCCTTTTTGTTCACTTTTACATTCTGTAGGCTTGTTTCCTCTTTTATTTTCTTCAGTAAAACTGGCAACAGGAATTCATTATTTATTTGTTACTCTCCCCTGTCTTTTCATTTTTTTCTTCCTTCTACTTGTCTGCTCACAGTTTGTCCTCCTACCACTCTTCTGGTCACTGTTTTCCTCCTTCCAATCCTCCACTGTTCACTGGGCCATTTGGACAACAACTGCCTTCCAGGCCTTGTCTTTATCAAAGTCCCGCAGCGTTCCATTGGATGCTTGTTGCTGAGACAGTAAGATGAAGGAAAGGAAGAGGGCAAGGTAATGAAAGGAGAGGAAAGAAGTTAGAATAGAAAATAGACAGATGCAGTTGGCCTGCTTCATCACAGTCTGCACAACATCAATACACAACAAAATATTTCTCCATGAATGACCAGCTTAGCTTAATCATAAGCATCACTCCTCCTCTCACATCATGAACATTTCCAGAGAGCTGATTCACCTCAGTCTGTCAAAGCATCACTGACTCTTCATCAGTGAAGCCTTAAGGACAAAATGTCATCTGCCTGCCTTTCGAAATGAATAGGTGCATGTGTCAGTGGTCGTGGGCACACCCTCTGTGTGGAGAAGGACGAGCTGTTTCCATAAGCAAATGTTTAAATTCCTCTGTGCATGCATGTTTGAAAGACTGCGAGGGAGCAGAGCGGGCTGTACCACAGGACAGTGTTCTAACCCATGCCTCCGTGTGACCCGCCCGACTGTCTGTACGACCCGTCTGTGACAGCATGTACCTCAGGGAGAAGGGGTGCCAACTGCAGGCCATCGTTCCACTCCGGAGCACCCCTGCAGAGCTGGCTCTTGTAGGCAGCACAGTGCACCACGGTGGCCAGAGTCAGTACTGCCTGCACCAGCAGCAGGGCCGTCACAATCAGCAGCAGGATGTTGTACCATTGCTATTTTACACACACGGGCACATTGTTTTGGTACACTGGCCGAGCTCTAACCACAGTCATTAACCTCAATTAAGTGGGTTTTTAAAGCGTCTTTAGCGCCCTTTCCGAAAACTCCCTCACAGTGATATAAACAGGTAAGCTCTGTATGTTTCAAAATTTTTCAAAATTTTGTTCAACCTTGACCAACTGTCAAACACAAAGGTTAATAAAATAAAACATCCAAAGGAAAAGTTACGGCAAACTGTAAATACATGCTGAATCCGCGCTACTTTGTGCTAATGAACTCATGGAGTCCGACTGCTCACCTTGGCCGTTGACGCCTCGTGCAGGAAGATGTCAAATACACTCAGCACGCTGTAGGAGAGGTAGCCAGAGGCGGAGAAGAGCAAGGGGGATGTAATGCTGGTGATGGCTGTCAGTGTTTCCACCTACAGGGGGAGTGGTTGGACAAAAGTCCTCAGTGAGGCAATGGTTGAGCAGGACGCCTGTCCAGAATAGCTTAGCCTTCACTAACTCACTAACTCACCAGAAACCTGCTGGGGTACACTGCCACGACATGACTGGCAATGGCACTGGGGAAACACTGCAGGAACAGGAGGCAATATAGAGGCACAGGGGATTCAGTCTTTCACCCAGTGTTGAGTTGCAGCGAGACAACAGGTCATGAACACAGACGGGGATGCGTCCCGACACAGTTTTGTCTTTTTGGCGAGGTACAAAACATTTGGGAACCCCATGTTTATAGTCCTTATGGAACACTTGCTGCTGAACTCACAGCCACTAAAATCCAGAAGAAGGTGACAGACAGATAAGGGCCAGGTATCAAGGTGTCCATGTTGACTGCGATCATGCCGCCAAACACAGCTGAGATGCCCACAATCACCTCAATGACCTGTGGGACATGAACAGGTCATGAACAGCACATGAACAGCAGTGACTACTGGGATGTGGTATCAACACTGACGAAGAGCAGAAATGAAGCCTTTGTTGGCGTACAGACATTACGTTTACGGTTCATTGTGGCAGCTATTTCAGTCTTTTCTGTTTTAATTTCTCTACGTAATCTCTTGACAATCCAATGTTATGCCTACTGTAGCCTAACATTTACGTTTTTCAATAAACTTGTGATGAAAGATAGAGACAAAAACAAAAATGCGTGTTTTATTGTTAAAATGTAAGAAACATTTCTAACTTCCATCATGAGCAATTTCAAAAAGACCCGTTTCCCAGAGTTCAAGTAGGCCGCTAACATTTCAAAGCAGGACTAAAATAGCTGCCAACAACATACTGAGCCATAAAACTCAAAAAAAAGTTATGAATCACACAGGAGACAGTACAATGTGTATTGATGTGGTTCATGAACAAAGAAAGTGAACGTCTTCATACTTACAGAATAGGCCTTCAGAAGTCGAGTGGGAAAAACAGCAGGTTCCAGAACCACCGGGCCGTCATATGTTACTGACTAGGAGAGAGGGATTGGGGAGGTGGAGGGAGGCAGAGAGAGGGAAAGGGAGAGAGAGAACATGCAATAGAAAATGGATGGCGTGAGGGGGGGGTTAAAATGGCAATGCCAAACACTCCAAGACAGCTTAAACACTGTGTTCTCCGGTACTACAGGAACTAGCATGGATACACACCTTCCCGTGACTGCAGCAGTCATCCACAGAGCGGGCAGACAGGATGACTGTACTGGCCATCAGCACCTCCAGCAGAATCAGAAGGATGAGGTTAAAGTTGATCTGAACAGCGGAGGGCCGTCAGAACGAAAAAGACAAGAGGACAGAGATTTAATTAACATGTATGCTGCGGTACAGAGGGTTTGTGTGTGACCCTAGTCACGTGTGAAAGCAATCAATAAAGCAATATCATGCAAACTACTGAAATCCTTTATAATTAGCTTTATCGCATGTGTACAGTTTCTATTGGACATTTTTGTCATTTCTCAGACAGTCTAATCCAGAGCAATTTACAGCTGGTATATGAACAACCTGATAGGAGGTAGACTCACATTGACAGCAGAGGGACTAAACACCAGCTTACAGCCAAACCACACCAAACAGGAGGTCGTCACAGCGAAGGATGACACAAACACCAGCAGGTAATCTGATACCTGGCAACCAATCACACTGCGCATTAGCAACTGGATACAATGAGACAGGCTGACAGTGTTAAGACACATGTTGACAGTATTAAGACACATGTTGACAGTATTAAGACACATGTTGACAGTATTAAGACACATGGTGACAATATTAAGACACATGTTGACAGTATTAAGACACATGTTGACAATATTAAGACACATGTTGACAGTATTAAGATACATGTTGATGGTATTAAGACACATGTTGACAGTATTAAGAGACATGACATTGTTGACAAGATATGTTGACATCATTAAATTGAGACTCAAATTATTAAGAGTAGATCTTGACAGAACTGAGGGGACATATGGATGTATTAAAAGGACCTGTTCACCAAATTAAATGGAAATATCCAGATTATCAGGGGGAAATGTTGACAATAATAGAGGACAAATTTACAAAGCTAAAGCCACATGCTGAAAAGGGTGAAAAGCACTTGTAATCTGTAAATAACATTTAATACAAATTTGCTCAAAATTTAGCATAACTTCTTACAGGAACATAATGGGTCTTGGCAATGGCAAAGCTCACAACTGCTGCTGGAATACTCTGAAACAAAAAAAACAGAATATGGAACTCTAGAAGACAGACCTGTGTGTCTCTGAATACACAAAACATACCACAGGGAAGATACCACACGGTAGCTGGCTGACACACAAGCTTACTCTAATACAAAAACAAGGTACTGGTGTTCCTGCAGAGGGAACTGCTTCATTATAGCCAGCACGTCTATCTGTTGCAATGTTTATTAGACGAATGTATCTAGATCTGTTTCTGTAATGATCCACCGCAGGCTGCATGTTGGTATTAAGCCGTGTTTGTGTTTGTACAGGACAAATAGCGTAATACCCTGTCTTTTTTCACACTCACTGAGCCTGCAGCACAACGCAGGTAATCCATAGCTGATGGAAACACGTTGCCCAGGTAGAGGGAGAAGCCAGCTGTGACGAACAGACTGCTCTGTGGACCACGCACACGCACACGCACACGCACGCACACACACACGCACACGCACGCACACACACGATGAGCAACACACACGCCAAACAGTTGTTAGTATGCACATCTATAGCTTGCAGGGAAGAGATCACTTTCCAAAACATTGTCCCTGACTGACTGCTGTCCTCTCCTTTCCCACACGTGTTAGAAGGTTGTGGACTAGAGGGGCACATTTCCTCTTTGAGGGATTCAGTAAAATGTAGTGTTGAAGTTCTGCTCTTAACTTAGGCTGTGGAAGTAGCCACACGTGGACTCTCTCCAACCAGTCAATGGTACTGAATAACAAACAACGCAAAGTGTCTGGGCTGAATAAAAAACAACGACACTGTTCCTGAAATACCAACACTGTCTACCTCTAACCTCTTGACCTCTCACCCCAATGAGGACGCTGTAGAGCCAGGTCCTGTAGCTAAGGCAGGGGTGAATGGGCTTCTCTGAATGAGCGAGCTGCAGGTCACTGGCTCGTACATCCACCGTGTAGCTCTCTGGTCGGTCCCTCCCAGCACCGACCCGCCGGGCCACCTCAGCCCCTCTCTCCAGCGTGGTCATCTGAGCGTAGCTGAACTCCTCCATGCCACACAGATCGTCGCGCTGCATCATGGTGAACGATGACTGACAGCGCCCCCTGATGGTCCAGTTGGACGGTCACGCTGGGTCTGTGGGACCTGTTCAGATGTGGATATTTGGGTGCTTTGCAAGTCAAATTACAAGTCAAATATAAATGAGTGCTTGTCTTGGGGCACAGTTGGACATTTTCATTTTCATCAGAATAAGTATTTTTGTATTTTGATGTGAGGTAAAAAATATGCAGAATTTGTGTTAGTTGGAAAGTCCAAGTGACTGGGGTATGGTTTAATATTGTTTTTAGTGTAGACAGCTGTTTGATCACACCACAATCTATAAAGGCTGTAAATCTAACACTGCAATGATTGTTCAGTTGTACAAGTTGATGCCTTCAGCATCATGTGGTTTGTTTGAGTTTTATTTTGAAATGCAGTGCATATGACTTCATTTATGGCAAATGGAACGTCGTTTTAATCACTACAGACCGGGAAAGAGCCCTCATTGTATATAATCATTTAATTGTTTGACAATGACGTTTAGAAATTAGGAATGTAAATATAACAAAAAACACGAATTAACATTTTTAGTACACTATATTTAGAAGAACTGCCATAGTTGGTTGTGAAAATATATAAACATATATTTCTTTATTTTATTATCACTATACATATTTCACAAAGAGCTGTGGAATTGAAATGCAAATGCATTTTAAAACCTTGGATCTGTTTGGCTGACTAACACATTCTGCAAGAGCTACACTATCAAAAAACATAAACAAAATACATTTTCCAAAAGCGTTCTTAGCATAGTGGCATAGTGTTCAAATAAGAACTGTTTTGATCTGAAGAACGTACTTTGAAAGACAAGCGAAAGGGTTGTCTGGTGATCTTTATCATCTAAAGAATCGTTTTTGGAAGAAATAGCCCTTTGATGAAACATGAATGACTCTTTGGAAGATTGTTTGGAAGAAGAAAGCACATAAAAACACACCGTATATCATTTTCCTCAGCCTGCTCTATTGTTGAATGGTTTTGTAAATTGTTTTCGTTAGTGAATTGATTGGTTAATGATTGCATAATTATACACAATGATAAATAAACCAAGGATAACACCACTGGGGTACAATATAATGAGGCCATCAGTGAAAGACCTTGTCATAAATATTAAGAAGGCTGGTAGACATTTTCATAACGGGTTCTTGGTATAGGGTTTAGGTAATAGAATGGTTTGTGACAGCTTCCTTTCAATGTCTGCCGCTATTATAGTACAGTAATATGTATCTACATGCATATAAGTTTACGGTCATACAAAATTAATGCAGTTCCATTGCATTAAAATTAACTATGGCCATCTTAAAAATAGGCTTGTACTGACAATACTATCTATTCCGGATCAATGTCTACCAACATGAAGTACCTTTTGGAAAGATTATTTGAAGCTGCATAAGAAGACAATAACACATCACATAGCACTGTGAGAAGATTGTTCCCTGATTACTGCATGGTGTCATGATACAGTCCAGTCCGAGACTTTGAACAGTCACACGTTTTGCTGTTTTGAGTCTGGAGTCCAGTACATTGTGTTTGCCATGAAACTAAGTCTTGGAGGTTTTAAGTGCAGATTGTCCGTTTTTATTGTCATTTTTTTATATTTAAAAATTCAAGATCAAACAACTGTGTTGAGTTATATTATTCATAAAAGTTCAAACTAACTCAAATAAGAGCATTCTCCATACATGCCCCTCTGGGTGAAAATAGAATGTAAAAGTAAAAGTAATAAAAGGTGGTTCTAACCAAGAACTGCTAATATAACAAGGGGAAATGTCAAAACAGATGAAAATATGTGCATACATTTAATCAGTATTTCTAACAGAATACCACCTGTTTTTCCCTGTCTCCTACAGATTCTACCTCCTTCCTGTCTTTCTTTCCTCTCTTCCTCTCCTCTCTTCTCCTTTTCCTCTCCCCCTCACCTGTTCAGTCTTCTGTCTTCTGGTATTTTTCCAGCGTATCCACCCACTCAAAGGACACAGCGAATTAATAATCCCGTGTTTTGTAGGAGACACTTGTTTTGTCTGTCGTAGGATGTTTCTTACTCTAACCCTTCGTCTCTCCTTCCCACTCTCTCCTTCTATTTCTCCCTCTCTTCAGAAGAGGAAAAAAACTAGCTAGCTGCATTCACAGAGGGGCACAAAAACACATGCCTCTTTGGCTGCCAGTGCATTCTGAGCCAGAGGAACACAGCCCGTGAATGACAAAGAGGGGAGCGCGGGGAAGGGGCTCAGGCTAGGGGCAGAGCTGGGTAGGGCAGAACCCATTTCCCTCCCATCTGTCAGCAGTGAGAACATACCAACACACTTCAGCCCACTTACTAAGACGTGCTTATAGACAGACCCAAAGAGACCATGTCGACAAACTGTTGTCCTCTGGACATGCACGTCGTGTCCAGAGCATGTGGACACGCACGCACGCACGTGCACACACATGCACACACCGACCTTTCCTAAGCCTATTCCCAAACTTAACCCCAGAATTCCTAAGCATAAACCTTAATCCAAAAAGAGCCTGTAAAATTGATGCATTTTATTAGCATTTTCCTTGCAAGGACTTCAGTGATTCTCGTCCTCATGTATAATACAGTACAACATCACACATACAGTGATCTTATTTGTTCAGTTAAAGACTAAGCACAAATGGCTGAAATGACATAAAAGCAAGTGCATCTTCAAGTAACTGAGTTTTCCCCTTCCCCCTTTCGCCCCTCGTTGTTGTCCCTGCCCAACCAGCAGTAACTAGCTACACTTCACAGTCCAGTAAATCAAGTTGTCAAGCGGCGCTTTAGAAAAGTGCAGACAGAGAGGCATTTGGACCGGTCAGTCAGGTGGTTTCCTGACAAATCAGCCACTGTTCATCTGATAAAATGTCATTGTAGTGTTCCACACCATTTCCCCTAACTTACTTTTCTCTAAAGGACATTCCTTTGAATATTATAAGCTGGTGTGTTTTTATGAAGTGTGTGTGTCCTGGCAACAAGGCATTTCATTCAGACTCTGAACACACTAGCACACTCTGATGTTGTTCCTGGACTACCATATCCATGGATACTGTTGAACAACCCCTCCAACTGCTGCCCTCCACCCCTTCCCCACCCCTTCCCCAGCCTTTCCCCACCCTTTCCCCTCTTCACACTCTGTACAAAGCCAAGGCCCTGGACACTGAATGACTGTTCAGTCTCAGTAAAGCACAGGCCTGAAGAGTGCAATTCTTTTTTTATCCAAGGTCACATCTGAGTCAAATATCAGGACTATACAGCACTGTGCAAAAGTCTAAGGTCCCTGGAAGTCAAACTTAGGCCAGTTATTTTGGTAGAGTTAAAAAAATCTATATACATATATATATATATATATATATATATATATATATATATATATATATATATATATATATATATATATATATATATATATATATATATATATATATATATATATATATATATATATATATATATATATATATATATATATATATATATATATATATATATATATATATATATATATATATATATATATATATAT